>MJUU01017560.1:0-16766 GCA_002080025.1 Modiolus philippinarum | reverse complement strand
TACGGATAAACACGCGATCATTTTACGAATTTAAGAGTGCTGTCCAAATAAATGCGAGTATTTTACGAATTTTAACGATGTGGTAATAAGATTGGGTCGGCATTCCAATCTGAGTTACTTCCCCCTTCTAAAAGTTGTATGAAAAGGTTATGATGATGTCAACTTTCTCTTTTTTCTTCTTTTGGCTGCCACGTGGAAGCAAAAGGTCGAGGAAAGTTTTGTACAAAATAAAGTTTATTTTGTGACAGGAAATTACTCGTTTCTTATTCAAGACACTTTAATTCTTGGACTATTTTATCTCTCTTTTGTCTTACTCTGATTCTCTCGATTTCGAAGCACTTTAACTCATAATTTACCTCAAATTATTTACTTACCCCGAATTATTTACCTCATTAATTTTTATGCATATTCATTCATTTGTCGTATGCTTAACTTTGACCATCTATGTTTTACCTAAATATTAGACGAAATTTAAGTTTCATGTGGGAAAAATTTCTCAGTCCAAGGATCAAACCTGCGCTACCTTCTGTAATATCAAGGTGATCAAACGGCTATCATTGGGACTGTTTCATAGTGCACATATAGCTCCCCTTATCATTTACTGGTGAGTTCCGGTCGATAATGCTAGTGCATTTGTATGTAAAATTGGTCATTCTTAAAATTTTATCTTACAATTTTAACATAATTCTTTTCGCATATTGAACTTCCGTGTTTCAACTTTTAATGAAGGAAATGGCTTGTCGATATATGAAGCCGTTTTGTTAAGAACCAGTTTTAAAATACACAATTACCTTTATAATCCGTGGTTGTTCAGAAATTTAAAGAAGTACAAACTAAGTTTTGATAATTCGAGCTTATTGTAACTTATTGTTTTAAATATTATTTATAAATAGAAAACATTTATTTTTTTATTATTTTGTTATTTTTTATATTTCTTATTTTTATTTTTGTTGTAATTAATTTATTTATTTTCTGTTATGTGTAATACATACAAAACAATCTCATTAGATAGCTCAATCTCTGCTCTGATTGTAATCTAATCAAAAATCACCTTATTGCAAATTACCTGAGAGGGTTACCCCTCGCGGTTTGCAAAACATGTACCACCCTTGACACCTTTCAATATATAGGTATATCAATATACAGGTGTTATTGAATTCGACTAGATGACATTTGACATGTAGCAGTAACCTGCATTTAAAAAGAATATTCAGTTTCAGTAAAATTTCAAATGATAAAATGCATAGAATAAAAGCCGGTCGTTTTTTAAGTTTAGTTTTATTTATTTATATTTACTCTTCGTCCTTGCATGACACATTTCAATTTTGTCTTAAAACAAAATTACTGGTTTTTAAAATGTGTATTCCAATCCTATACAAATTTGCAAAAAGGCAAAAGATCTTTTAATCAAAATGTGTATTTCAAATATCGATGATATTCTGGGTTAGATACATATTGTTTAAAAAAACAATTTTCGTTTTTTTTTACCTTGTTTTGTCACACCTATATGATTTGTACATCGATTTTGACATGTAAGCGATCCACAGTCCAGATTACAGGTAAACAGTATGCAATGTAGCAAATGGCATCATAATATAGATAAAATTGTTTTTCTTCCAAAAGTTAACGGCATATGAAGATCAATTTATGACACTTATTGTGTCGATAGATGGTAACTTTATAAAATTATTTAAAAATAACTACAAAACATACGATTCTGCGATTTTCGGATGTTGTAGCTTAAATGTCATTTGCTGTAACTGCTTTTAAATTGTGTATATCATTATTCAGGGTTATTCACAATTTTATTTTAAACTTTGCCAATTTAACATTAGATTAAACGGGGCTTATCGACCGGAACTCACCAGTTCAATAACGAACCTAGCGACGGACACGATAACTAGAGATAGTGCAACAGTCCCTTTAGCCGAGGCTACTGTCAAAAGTTAACGGACATTTGTAAGAAAATATATTTAAAGTGACAACAGATCAATAACTCAGGTAATTTTTAAAATACAATCTAATCGGTTTTTTTCTAATAAAAGTAAACAAATAAGAACAAAAAAATACAATTAATCACTAATTCATATATGTATCCTAAATAAACTGATTTAAATAAACATGAATAGAAGATTCTATTTCAATGGCGGGATGTCAGCATTTAGTTTTAGATATATACTTTCCTGTATTTGACATAGTCGGCGGTATTTTTTTACATTCGAGGTCTTTAAGTTAGTTAAAGTATATTTCAGAGTAGTTAATTGAATTAAAGTGCTTAAAGATGCCTTCGCGCTGCGCGCTCAGGCATCTTGACCATCCCTTTTCTTACGAAGCACTTTAATTCAATTAATTACTCTGAAACATACTTTAACTATAACTTTATACTCGCAACACACCGTAAAGAAATCGCAATTCACTCGTAAATGTGTTTTATTTGCAAGCATTCGACGTACTATTTTAACGAATATTGTAAATTTTAATTTAAAGATTCGTAAGGATTCGTAAGAAATATTTGTGTATGTGAAAGGGGCATAAGAAAACTTTCATTTTAGAATAATAAAACCCCTTTAACGATAAACAAAAGATCCATCTACATCAAAGTTGGAAGGCTATCAAAAAAAAAACACTTTAATCTTGGTCATGTGTTCAAAATTAGAATTCATTATTCTGGGGTTTCTATGGCAAAAATGATTATGTATAATTGTTATCCCCACACTTTCGAAGAAAGTTCGGGGATGATGTTATACCCTCCGTCTGTCCATCCGTCCGTCCGTCACACTTTTCTTGTGACTCAAACTCCTCCTACATTTTTGGATTTAGGGATTTAATTTTGTTGTAGAATTGTTGCATATAGTCTTCAGATGCGAAATAAGCTTTCGGATTTTCGATATTGGTCTTGGTGCAAACAAGAGGCCCCATGATGTCAATTTTTACACATGTGGCATGTGACAAATCTCCTCCTACATTTATGGATTTAGGGATTTAATTTTGTTATAGAATTGTTGCATATAGTCTGTAGATGCGCAATAAGCTTTCGGATTTTTGATATTGGTCTTGGTGCAAACAAGAGGCCCCGTGATGTCAATTTTAACAAAGACCAAAAAATGTGGATAAGACACATGTGGCATATGACGCAAACTCCTCCTACATTTTTGGATTAAAGGATCAAATTTTTATGCAGAATTGTTGCATATAGTCTATAGATTTGCAATAAGCTTTTGGAATTTTGGTTCCGGTTCCAACTTTGGTAAATTTCCTGAAAATGTCAAAGACACATATTTTTTTTTTAATTTTGGCATATTATCTTATATTCTGACAAGTGTTTGGTAAAAAACAAAATTCTGAGAACTTAGGATTCTGAAAGGCGGTTCCAATTTTGGTAAATTTCCTGAAAGTCTAAAAGACCACTTATTTTTTGGAATTCTACCTAGCAACCATACTTAAAATATTTGTGTAGTTTAGGACAAACATTTTCATAAATTGGATTTCAAAAATATTTGTTTCAATTTTGGTAAATTTCCTGAAAGTCTCAAAGACCACTTATTTTTTGGAATTCTACCTAGCAACCTTACTTAAAATGTTTGTGTAGTTTAGGACAAACATTTTCATAAATTGGATTTCAAAAATATTTGACTCCAATTTTTGTAAATTTCCTGAAAGTCTCAAAGACCACTTATTTTTTGGAATTCTACCTAGCAACCATACTACAAATGTTTGTGTAGTTTAGGACGAAAATTTTCATAAATTCAATTTCAAAAATATTTGATTCCAATTTTGGTAAATTTCCTGAATGTCTCAAAGACCACTTATTTTTGGAATTCTAGTTAGCAACCATATATCCTAAAATTCTTTTAGTAACAATAATGACGATCAATAGGTAGATTTAAAAAAATAATGAAAAAAATTATGCCCAGGGTGTATAACAACTTTTTTCTGTGTCAAACAGGGAGTGCGGGAATAGCTGTCGTTTCCGACAACATCTAGTTTTTATATGTAATTAATCAAATAATCAACTTGATTTCAGTAACCATGCAAAATATATTTCTTTTTTGGAAAAACTCTCATTGTATCGAGAGTACCAAGTCAGGACCGTTGCGATTGACAGTTGTTTGTCGGTGCTTTTGTTATCTGTGTTGCCTTGTATATCACACTTTTATTTGTAGTTTTGTCTTTATCGATGATGTTTGTGATACAGATTTTCCGTTGTGATTTCTGTGTACAAATAGATACATGTATAGATGTGTTTTTTAAACTTTCACCTTGATATTGTTTGAGGGTTAGAAAAGTAACGTGTACCATGAATTTTAATTGGTTTTGTCTTAGGGTTGGAGAATGACTTTTATCAATCAGCCACAGATCTTTCACATCATTTTTACTTAGTACTTTGATGAACATTTCACTGACTTGCGAATGGTCAAGGGCAGTTGCTGTTGAGTTGATTTCAGACACTGCCGCAAGGGAAATACCTGTACTATGCCAGGACCATCGCGGTCGACAATTTTTTCGGTTGCTTCCAACCGATTTGTCTTTTGTCTCATAGACTTCGGCTCTTGACAACTCTGTTCGGTAATTTTTTTTATTACCTCCAATCATCGAACGGGTGTAATTTCTATAAAAATAACAATAGTCTCTTGTTCATGATTTCTCCAAAGATTTCATTGTCCCAAACAAAGAGCTAACACTCCTATCTCATAGTAAGTTCAAGACGATCCGAAGCACCGGTTTGAGCGGAATTCTCTTGCTCAATCTACTTTAAAGTATCGTAATTCATTTTCAAGAAAATTAAGTTAATTTCTCCTATAAATGCCATGTTCGAATGAAAAAATCCGCTGGAAAATTAGTTTGGAGACGTGCTGCATTTAATGAAATTTTGATGTGTGTCTAAAACCTCTAGTCAGTACGAAAACTTGGCAAAATCTAAATTTAAATCATAATTAAAATTCCCGACCTGTCTTCATCAAAGTTAAGGTTCATGGATAGAATGATAATGGATGTTGTAGATAGTTAAAAACTTAAAATTTTAATATAAGTTACTGTCACACAAATTTAATGCACCTCAATCCTTAAAGACTTCAGGATTTTCAAATAACTAAAAGCGTCATTGCATTTCTTTTTACAGCGAATTTCAGCATAATTCATTTAACATAGGTTGTATTTTCCCTGGCGAATAGAAAACTTTTATTTTTACCTGATTACGAGTTACAATTATTGAAAATAAAATAATGTTGGCAAATCTTGAGTGCTTAGTTTGTCTTCATACAATATAACAAAGTTCACTATAAATTCTAAAAAATATTACTCTGAATGATATAATATCACTGTGTAAAGGCTATAAAAGGAGAAATTTGTGTGTTTTTTCTACATTATCTTCTTTGCTTAGTAATATGAATTAGCTTTTGATCTAATAACACAATCAATCAAATTGTCCATTTCAATATTTTTATATTATGCAATTTATTTTCAAAGGGATAAAAAATGTGCTTTCATGCGAGATTTTGCTGGTATAAAAGACTTCAAGACATTGGCAACCGAATATCGAAGCAAAAATTATGTGGTAAAACATAGACAATCAACAATTTATACAGATAATTGATTTAGCATTTATCATTTTCGATATTACATTACGTTATAATCATGTTTGAAAAATCATTTATAAATATTTATCCTGAATTGTACATTTTTATCATTCATATTTTAGCATCACAATTAGTAACCAAAACAGTAAGAAATTTGGTAATATTTTACTAACTTCTCAATGTTTGGCCTTCGATCCTGTCTTCCTCTTTCAACAACTTATAAGTAACCCGTAACTTTTTGCGTCATTAAAATTTTCAGTTTATTCCCGAATAAATGAGACATATTGTCAAGTAAGGTCATTGTATTTCAGGAATCAAGAAAATTTCAACATAAAAACACAAGATTTTATAGTCAATTTGAAATTTTAACCTACAAAACATGTTTAGTCTGTGACAGACCCAAGAAGAAATTGAATTATATACTAGCATTAGATATGACCACACCAAGATGCTTATGCGATTTAAAAGCGTTTTTACTTAAAAATACCATAACAAAAGAAATGACGTGATGGACTCAATTTTACAATTCACCTAACTGCACACTTTGAAATTTTGAGACAAATGGAGGTATTTAGATACGGCATAGAAACTCGTCAACACAGAACTTACTTCAAATCAAACTTCGCATTAAATTTCACTTTGGAATAGGCTTAGAGCTAAATTTCATAACAACTTCACAGCAAATATTCTTAATACTAAAACTAGTAAAGGACTGCTTGGGACCCCTGAGTTAATGGAGGATAGTGAAAAAAAACTGCACGTTGAGTATAACCCTGTCCTTAGTTATAGCTTGATGACCATGAATAATGTTTTTTGTATTACGGTCGTCATTCGTCTTTGTTGGTTAAAAAATTAATTAAGATCGGTAAAGATGATACCTTTGTCTAGGGCCTTGTTAAATTCTTTTGTTTTATGTTAAAGTGTTGTTGAATCGTCAATGGACTTATGACATGTAAAATGAACAAGGATGAAATTCATCAATTAATAAATGCACATTTTAAACGATTCGCTTTATTACCAATAGAAAGGATATTAGACAATTGTTATCCACGAGGTTTGTATTAATTTCTTAAAAATACTGGCGGTGCGTTATATGACCATAACATACTATGCACATGTTGTAACTAATCTGTTTCTCCACTCTTATACCACTGAATTCTTCAATCCTTAAATTTTGACATTTTTAAAATCTTTTAATTTTTACAAAGATGATATTTTGTCACTTAACCATCCTCGCTCATGTAATTTTCTACATATTATCCATCCAACTGAGCTCGACATCAAAGATACTAAAACACTTCCATCTTGAAATTTAAAACAGAGGCTGACTACAAACTAGGCTGTATGACAAACGTAATGACGTGACTTTTCCAATTCTTTGTAGCAACATTCAGACGGCGCCAGAATATGGTGTTTACATTTTCCAGCTCATTCTTTCAAGGATGTTGTGGTCGAAACAGTGACGTCCTTGGTAAAGCTCCGTTGCTTATAAATAGACTACTCAAAGAAGAGTATGTTACCGATGACTTGAAGTAATCTCTCAGAAGTTGCACAGTCGACATCACGATCTTGTGGACCGCTATGGAATATCTGTTTCCCAAGACGACATCAGATCTTTTCTAACTTAATTATTTTTTCCTCTGACTACTGAAATTGTCTTTACTATCGGAACTTCAATGTTCAACAATGTTGGTGTCTTATGAGAAGCAGATCTGAAGAAGCTTACTCACCAATTAGTTAAAATTGTGTCTGTGTTGTTCATAAGTATGCATGTTTCAATACAGGTAGACTCCATATCCCTTCATTGTTAATTTACTAACCCTATGACCACTCACAGGGGCCGGTAACATACGATATTGATAGACCGGGACCCGGTCTATCAATACCGTATGTTACCGGCCCCTGTGTGACCACTATCTTGAAAGGAAAGCAATGTGACAAAACGTAATTTAGAAAGAGGGGTTAAAGAGTGCTCGCCGCTTAACTGCCGGCTGGCCCAAGGAGCCTTAGTCTGCTGGTAAAACACTGTCGCACTACGGAAGAAAAATCAAATTTAAAACTTCCTAAAGGGTTTGGTAAAGAGCATCGTCATGTATTTCAGTAGACATCGGCAGTATCAGTGAGAGACCAGTATAAGTGTAAAATATTCAGGTCACCGGAATCCAAAGCCAATTGAACGGATTCGTTTAGAATATCCCATCGGTATCCACTATTACGTAATGAATGTAAGTTACACCCCAGGTTTGTAGATTTTTTATTAGTTTCCGGCATATTTTAACAACATTACCATAAAATCGAGGATGAGAAATGCCCTTTGTAATTAGCTGTTTGCGAGTCACGTCATATATAAATATCAATAGGTTCATATCTTCTGTAAAACTTCTTAAAAATATTAAATAATTTATGAAATCTATAAATAATAACTAAATGCCGAAGTCACTGTGAATTTACTTTCTGCATATGCGCATTTCGACAACTTATGTAACCTTGTTGTAAAAGTTTTGATGTGAGAGTAAGGTTACGCTCATTCAAAATCGTCAATGGTAGAGCAAGCGCGTGCGAATCGTAACAGCAGAGATATGTACATCCCGTAGGATGGAGCTAGAGGAACGACGCCGTCAAGGAAAGGAAAATTCGTAATAGGAAAATCAAAATCATCCCTTTTATCATAAATTTTAGTTTTTATTTTACCAGAGTCAATGAAGATACTAAGATCCAGAAAAGGGCAGTATTTAGAATCGTTGTTTGCTTCATTTATTTTACGTTCTTGTTGGTAAATGCTGTATACATAATCTAAAAATTGGGGGTTGTCAATAGTAAGGATATCGTCAATGTGCCTGCTGTAATCATTAAAAATTGAAATAAGTTTATCACTGTTAGGTATAGTTCTATTTTGTAGTTTTTTATACTCCCGCCTTAAAAGGTGGGGTATATAGGATTCCTCTTGTCCGTCCGTCCGTCCGTCCGTCCGTCACACTTTCGTTTCCGGATGATAACTTGAGTTTGCGTTGGAGGAAAGTTTTAATATTTTGGGATTATGTTTCTATTCATAAAATACAGGTCAAGTTCGATTTTGACCGTGATCGAATTTTGCGTTCCAGAGTTATTGCCCTTGATTTAGGCAAAATCTGTGAATTTTATGGTTACCTGATAATAACTTGAGTTTGCGTTGAAGGAAAGTTTAAATATTTTGGGATTGTGTTTCTATTCATAAAATACAGGTCAAGTTCGATTTTGACCGTGATCGGATTTTGCGTTCTTGAGTTATTGCCCTTTATTTAGGCAAAATCTGTAAATTTTATGGTTTCCGGATGATAACTTGAGTTTGCTTCAAAGGAAAGTTTTAATATTTTGGAAATTATGTTTCTATTTATAAAATACAGGTCAAGTTCGATTTTTTCCGTGATAGGATTTTGCGTTCCTGAGTTATTGCCATTGATTTAGGCAAAATCTGTAAATTTTATGGTTTCCGGATGATAACTTGAGTTTGCTTTGAAGGAAAGTTTTGATATTTTGGGATTATGTTTCTATTCATAAAATACCGGTCGACTTCGATTTTGACTCTGATTGGATTTTGCGTTCCAGAGTTATTGCCCTTGACTTAGGCAAAATCTGTAAATTTTATGGTTTCCGGATGATAACTTGAGTTTGCTTCTAAGGAAAGTCTTAATATTTTAGGATTATGTTTCTACTGATAAAATACAGGTTTTGTTGGATTTTGAGCGTGATTGGATTTTGCGTTCTAGAGTTATTGCCCTTGATTTAGGCAAAATCTTTGAATTTTATGGTTTCCGGATGATAACTTGAGTTTGCGTTGAAGGAAAGTTTGAATATTTTGGGATTATGTTTCAATTCATAAAATACAGGTCAAGTTCGATTTTGACTGTGATCGGATTTTGCGTTCCAGAGTTATTGCTTTTGATTTAGGCAAAATCTGTAAATTTAATGGTTTCCGGATGATAACTTGAGTTTGCTTTCAAGGAAAGTTTTAATATTTTGGGATTATGTTTCTATTTATAAAATACAGGTAAAGTCCGATTTTGACCATGATCGGATTTTGCGTTCCAAAGTTATTGCCCTTGATTTAGGCAAAATCTGTTAATATCATGGTTTCTGGGTGATAACTTGAGTTCGTTTTGAAGGAAATTTTTAATATTTTTGGCTTATTGCTGCAACTACATGTACTAGGATTGCCTATTGGCGAGGGTATCTTTTGTGATAAGCAGATCACCTTTTTCTAGTTTTTTTTTTTTTTTTTTTTTTTTTTGAAATCCAGTTCGTAACAGAACAGAAAAGGATCTGCAATCAAAGGTGCACAATTAGTACCCATAGGGATTCCAATGACCTGTTTATAAACAATGGTGCCAAAACGAACATAAATGTTGTCTAGCAAGAGATTGAGTGCCTTAATCATATCATCACATGTCCAGGAGCAATGGTTGTTGTAAGTAATATTGGAGAAAAATCCCTGCTTTTTGTTACAGCAAATGAACTGAAGACCAGAAAATTTAAAACACCATTTAATAAGTTGTCCCAATTTGGATTTCATCAATTTATTTGGAAGTGTAGTTTAAAGTGAAGAGAAAATCATGACTGTTAATAGATGCAACTGGTCTTTTTATACATCGTAGTTTTTTTTTTAAACTTCAAGGGAATTTTTTACACTCCAAAAGTAATTTACACCAGAGTTTTGATATGTTTTTTTCACAATATTTAATTACTAATTCCTTTATACAAGTAAGTGCACTGGTTAAATTGATGAACAAATTTGTTGTAGAACAATTACTCGAAGCTGAAACAAAACGATGTTTGTTAAAACCTAAGGAGTATCTCCCTCTTGCATAGCTCTATCCTTAGCTGAATTTGGCTTTCCTATTGAGATCATATTGTTAATTTGTTCTCTATCAGCTGTAACACAAATTTCGGTTCTTGGACTTTCAAATGTTTTGGTTTGATCTGCACTGATGAGACATAAGTTGTCGAAATGCGCATATGCAGAACCTAAATTCACAGTAATCTCGGTATTTTGTTATTTGTAGGGATTTTTTGAAGCTTAGGAATCCAGTACATAGTAGGTAAGATGCTATCCTGAGGTGTCATATTGAGCGTTTCTGTATCTTTGTAATATTGTTTGGTGAGTGTATTCTCGTCACAATTTGTACGTTTAAAAGTGCTTGATTTGCCAATTCGTTTTGCTGGACATCGATATAATATATCTTTCAAATTAAGCTTAAACCAGAAAATAAAAGACCAAATAAAATGTATTTCAACACATATAAACTCCTCTAAAAAGATATTGTAAAGCAGAATTACCAAAAATCTGAGTAGTTGTAGTCATTTTCAAGGATTCAGTTTAGCCAAAAGACTAAAAATCTTACTTTTCCAATCATATATCTGCTAAAAATCATTTGTGTTTGGACTATGCAATATATAAATGAATCACAAATCAATATTGTTTTTGATACAATATATGACAGAGATAAAGGATAAAACAAGAATGGTAGTCACATTTCAACATGCAAGAATAATATTGATATATAAAGTTTGCTTAAATTTAGTTAAGCTAACTATTAAAGCTTTTTCTTTCAACTACCTAACAAACAAAAAATCATTCTATTTGTTCTCCGGTTTTACACTGTCATATTACTTTATTGTTTTTGTTTTGTTTTTGTTTTGTTTATGATTTATTTACTGTCTTGTTTTTTTTTCTTTTTTTTTAACATCACTTTTAACAATATGTATAGTTAAATAGTTTCTCAAATTATTCAAAGCACTATCGTTCAGTAGAAATTACAACATATATAATCATTTAATTTTTAGTCTGTTTATGTGTTTGATCAGTGTCGCCGAGGCGATTTATGGATATTTAAAAAGTCGAGGTCGGCGAAGAGTCAACTGAACTCTTTATATAGTATACGCTTTTACTTTATGAAAACTGATCAGTGTCACAGAGGCGATTTTTGGATATTAGAATTGAATTATAGGTATTAAAAATATCCTGAGTCAGTTGAACTCTTCATTTGATAAACATTAATCAATAGAATTACTAATCAGTATCACATGGGCGATTTATGGAGATTTGAATTATAGATGTCAATAAATCGAATTATGGAGATTTGAATTATAGATATTAATAAATCGAATTATGGAGATCTGAATTCTGATATTGCCAGATACTTGTCCTCCATTCATGATAAATATGTTGTTGTTCCGGCAGATAGGGCCCCTAATAACATCATTTTTATATGTAAAAATTATTATATGAAAGAACTAGGCATTGGTAACTCCCAGGGCAATCCAACCTACACAGCTACTACTCTGTCTAAGGAGAAGATTTTACAGAACCATAAATCTGTTTTGCTTTCCTTTGGGATTTCAACCAAAGATGAAGAAATCGATCTCCCTTCCTTGTACTTGGTACGAAAATTACACAAATGCCCATACAAACAACGGTACATCGCTGGATCTGCAAAATAATCTACAAGACCTCTTCCTAAGCTTTTAACCTCCATCTTTACAGCCGTAAAAGAGGGCCTTCAAAGATACTGTGATACTAGCTTTTCAAGAAGTGGTGTAAATGAAATGTGGATATTTAAAAAACTCTTAAAAATCTGCTTGACATCCTAAAATCAAGATCATTATCACATTGTAACAGCATTAAAACTTTTGACCTCTCCACTCCTTATACTACTTTTCCTATTGAACAACTGAAATCTGAAAAATATAATTCACAGATGTTTCTCCCGTAAGAACGGAGAAGGAAGATATAAGTACATTGCCATAGGCAGAGAGCAAGCATACTTTGAGAAATACGACTCAGAATCACAGAGAAAATACACAGAGGAAGAAGTGATTAAAATGTTTCTGATCGACAATATATTTGTCCAGATTGAAGTACTTGTTTTTCAACAGACCATCGGAATCCATATAGATAAAAACGGTGCCCCTCTTTTTAGCCGATCTGTTCTTTCACTCCTATGAGGCTGAATTCATTGAAGGGCTTCTTCAAAATAAAGACAAAAAAAAAAGGCCCAGTCCTTTAATTTCAGCTTCCGTTATAAAGATATTTGATCACTAAACAACCGTCACTTTTGGTGATTTTCTTCATCTTATTTATCCAAAAGAGCTTGACAGTAAGGATGATACAGATACTTCCACTTCGGCCTCGTTCCTTGACCTTCATCTTGAAATTGACAACAGAGGAACACTACAAACTAGGTTGTATGACAAGCGCGATGACTTCACTTTTCCAATAGTCAACTTCCCTTTTCTTAGTAGCAACATTCCAAAAGCCCCAGCATATGGAGCTTACATCTCACAACTCATTCGCTACTCAAGGGCTTGTGGTCGATATAGTGACTTCCTTGATAAAGCTCAGTTGCTTACAAATAGACTACTTAAGCAAGGGTATGTTACCAAAAACTTCAAGTCATCACTACAGAAGTTTTACGGTCGACATCACGATCTTGTGATCTGTTTCCAAGATGACAACAGATCTTTCCCTTTACAACTAAAGTTTGTTTTTCCTCTATCGGATTTGACTTTACTACCGGAGTTGACATGTTCAACACGACGGGTGTCTTATAAGAAGCAGGAGATGCTTACTCTGCCGGTACACCCGATCTCACCCATGGTTTTTATTGGGTCCGTTTTGTTCATCTGTGTGTGTCTTCATTTTTCTTTTTTTTGTCCAGTACTCAAGTGGTGTCCTTGTTTCCTTGTGTTCCCGATGTTGTCGTTGTCCATGGATTGTTCGTTCTTTTGACTGACGATTCGGTTCTCACTTACTTTATAGATATTCAAAATTGAATTATAGATATCTATAATTCGTGTCGAATTATAGATATCTATAATTCGTGTCGAATTATAGATATCAATAATTGAATTATAGATATTAAAAATGAATAATAGATATTAATAATCCCCTCTATTTATTAATATCTATAAATGTTTCTTGATATTTATTAGTGATTTATAAATATCTATACAGTCAATCTCACAAAATGGGCACAATTAGAAAGAAAAAAAGTTCAAAAATTAAAGTTCGTTGATGCCTTATTTTTTGATACCATCATATTAAGTTACATTTCCAGATGCGAAAACAAAAAATTTCACCCACAAGATATGAAAACCAATCGGGATACGCCATTTCAAACATACCTACCCTTTGGTCAATGTTACGGAGGTGATAAAGTCAATCTGATGGTCACTGTCTCCTGATGATGGCAGAAAAAGATATCACCTTTCCTGAATTTTGAAGTACTTACATAACATCAAATGTTTTATGAGAGATCTAAATCTTATGCATATAGCGTTTGAAAAAATAAACAATTAAAAGTTATTAAAAATGGCAATTTTCTTGAAATATATTAGATTAACGTTTTTCGTTTCCAATGCCCCTTTTCTGTGTGGTAGTAAAGATTAATATCGAATCTATTCGTAAAATTTCAATATCATACTTTAATGTACAACTTATCTTTTCAAAATCTACAAAATGCATTTTCTAATTTTGGCTTCCAAAAATATGTTATCTTTTGTTACGGATGTTGTATAAATATGCAATATTCGAAAAACAGTGATGTATTTTTAGATTGCACTTCCATTAGATTTTTATCATCTATGATGACCATTGAACGAAATTCCATCCCATCATTTGCTTAATACAATCAGGAAATCTTATTTTGAATAAGAAATACATGAAAATATAACCTCCGTAACACTTTTTTTATATGTTTGAAAATATGGTAAAACCTGTTCTAAATCATACATTTCTGTTTTCTTGTGTTGTACTCATCACAACTGGACCTTTAAAAGAAAACTGCAGTGTCAAAACGTTTGAATTCAAGGAAAACAAGACACATTTCTTGTGGTTACGGAGGTTAGCATTCACCTTGTGATACTGAAGCCCAGATTAATAAAATATTTATGCCTACAAAACTGGCAGGTCATCGTACACTTTTTATCATATTGTTATTTAATATTATTTACGGTAAATGGTAAATAAATGAAGAAGTTACGGTCAATTTAAGCATCTGTATATGGCCATTTCGACATCTTAATATGTCTCATCAGTACAGATAAAGTCAAAACATTTGTAAGACCAAAAAAAAACAACAACAAAAGATGATTAAAGGCTGTTAGACAATAACCAAAATGATCTAAACAGAACCGTATGTTGTTCAAAGTTTACGTTCCTGCCGAAGTTTTTTGTTTGTTTATTTTTTGGTGTATGTATGTGTGTGTTTTCGTTTCGTTTTGTTTGTTTGTTCTGTTGTTTGTCTGTTTTGGTTTTTCAGCACACACATCAAAATATCTATACTTGAACCTTTCAAGTCATCAAACATGAAATTATTATGTAGAAATGCTAAACTGAACGAACACTTTATTGAGCGCAAAAACCAATTAACTGATCAATCATGTTGAACTAGTTATTCTTTGCATTGATTATTTTGTCAATTTCTGCCATGTCTGCTGGATCTATTTTGAATAGTCTGCCTGTTTTTCCTGCTTTTTGTGGATGATTTTTAAGCACGTATAAAATATCTTTCTTTTTCATCCAAAGGTCATCCTTTTTCTGTGGCCACTTATAGTTGTTCCCGTATTTTCCTGATGATTCCAAAAAATCCACATGTATTTCTCCGTCCGTTTCATCAATCTCTAGTATCTTTCCAATATACCAATTTTCGATGTTATTGTGAATATACAAGGAAACGACCCATGTATCTACTGTTAATTCTTCAGAAATCTCTTGCGCGTCTGGATTATCCTGTTCTAAATCATCGTCTTAATGTGAATCCTCACTTTCCTGTTGTACATCATCATTTTCTTCTTGTACGTCATCGTTT
Source organism: Modiolus philippinarum (assembly GCA_002080025.1). Classification (NCBI taxonomy): domain Eukaryota; kingdom Metazoa; phylum Mollusca; class Bivalvia; order Mytilida; family Modiolidae; genus Modiolus; species Modiolus philippinarum. Next base: position 1,345 of record MJUU01017560.1, on the reverse strand, counting down.
TGTCCTTGTATGCGCTTTTTTGGTTTTAGTTTTCGAGGTTTTGGTGTTGTTTTCTTCTTTTCGATGAGACTGTGCAAAAAGTAACCTAAACAATTGGAGGTCTGTGGCACATTCATGACAATAACATGTCAAGGCTCGTGCGTATATCTCATTTGGATTTTCGGTACCAATTACGTAATGTACTTTAAATGTCCCTTTCAATTGAGCTGGTGTCGGTCTATCAGATAACATCTTTTCGGATTCGTTGTATTCTTCTTGAGTGTACATAAAGTATTTTACCTTACTGCCCGACTCCATGGATCTAACGGCCCATCGGTAAAAATCTTGTGCGCATTGTATGCTTATCTTGCCTTGTTTGATAGCGTTGTCGGCCCCTCTCTTGACGCTAGCACCAAGGCCATCGCATGGCCCCTTCCCATGTCCACTTTCAAGGTACGACCACCTCTCTTTCAATCCAAATTCCTCTTCGTGCATCGCAATGTATTGAAACATAGTTTTGTTTCGGTACTGACTCGTAGGGGAGTCACTCAAATAATGTACTGATTCCAATTTTCAATTGATTGATCAGTTTTCTTAAAATTGTATATACTGCAATGGAATTGTGTGACAGTACTTCCGATATAGCCACATAACTCTGTATGGTTTTATTGGGATGATAAATAACCATAGTGTGGAGAGAAACCATGGCAGAGTTCCAATAGGCGGATTGTACCTCTTCAACTGATGCACAACCATAGTTTTCAGCAAAGTCCATCCAAATGACTAGTTCATTGTTTGGTAAGTTCTCTCTTAGCGATCTCATTTGGGTGAATGGATTACTTATCCTTTTAACATGTTCTCTAAACTCAGTCATGTCCTTACCAAATGTTTCCATGAACTCTGTTTTTGTTTCAGTTATGTCTATTTCTTTCATTCTAAGTTTGTCGCCATCTGGAACTTTTCTCCATGCGCGATATTGTATGGTTGGAACTTCTAACGAATCAATCTCATGCAGCATCGATTCGTTGGTTTCGTAACTTTTAATCATGGCATCAGGATTTTTTGAGCATTTTATTCCAAGTGAAATCAGTGCTTTGATTTTAAGGGCTAAATTTTGATGTCGAGAACTTAAACAAGTTTTACGATTGGCGAAGTTGGCAAGTATAACATGCGCTGGTCTAAGCCTGTAAAAGGAAGCTCTAGAAATTTTAATTTCTGGATATTCTAGTCTGAACTTTTCGTATAGATTTAGCATGTAGTCTGTCAAAACGTGTTTTTGTTTTGTTTCCTTCCAAGTGTTTTTCATCGGCTTGTTTCAGTTTCTTTCTTCTGTTGTGGTTTCCGTTTCAATGACCGTTTCCGTATC
>MJUU01017559.1:43002-55234 GCA_002080025.1 Modiolus philippinarum | reverse complement strand
CGCTATCCGCATTCCTTGATCGACGTGGTGGATGCGATGAAGCCACCGCCCAAACCAAGTGGTATCGAGCCCTTCTTCGAGCAGGTGACCGACGTGCCCGACCCCCGCGACCTCGACCCCTCTCGCAAGAATCTCATGGTCTTCGACGACTTGATGCTCAGCAAGCAGAGCAAGTGCGAAGATTACTACGTGCGCGGGCGTCATAATGACGTAGATTGTTTCTACCTCTGCCAAAATAAGTTCAAGCTCCCTCGACAATCGATCCGGGAGAATGCCAACTTCATCATACTCTTCGAGCAGGATGCCAAGAATCGCGATCATATCCGTCGGGACCATTGCAGCGATCTCACCCCAGCTCAGTTCGATACCCTATGCAACCACTCTTGGGCCAAGCCTCGCGGATTCATGACCATCGATCTCACGAGCCCCAAGACGAATGGAAAGTATCGATGCAATCTGGGTGAGTTCTATTGAGTATAAGGTAAAGAATGATGCAGGAATTTTTCCTAGAAAATCAAAGGGACTTGGATCAGGAATTCGGGGAATCTCTTAAGACCCCACCCCCACCCCCTGGTTGCAAGCATCAGTGGGAGCGAGTGCTTATTTACAGCATGGATCCGGGAAATAGATGTAGAAGATGCGGTGCTGAAAGGTATGCTCGCCACATCGATGAGGGAAGGTCCTATAATTCTCGACGCCATGAGGAAATCCAATCATATCAGCAGGGAGGAGTACAAGCAGCTGCATCGGAAGCTCCTCTAAATAAATTTACGATGTCTTTAGTAGTGAATCACGGATATCGTCGGAGATATGTATTCTGTGGGCGAGGATTATTCGATACCATCGCCAGTCTGGCTGGACGAGTATTCACCTCTTCCGCCGCGAAGACGTTGGGAAGCAAGGCCGTGAGCGCCGCTTCCAATGCAGCATTCAATGGTTTGGAGAAAGGAGCGACGAAGGCTGTAGACCACGTCGTTCATCGAGTGACCCGCAAGAACCCCACTCCCAAGACCAAGAAGCCCAGAGCACCACCTACCACCAAGACCAAGAGCACCCCTCAGCAGCAGGCCCACCTCAATAATCTCATCTCGGGTGGTGGCATCGCAACCATCCACGACTTCGTCCAGTGCTATAAATAAATATATGATGGCTGATATGCTTACTATCACCGAAGGACTGACTTTCGACGAAAGCGTCCAGGAGTACGAATTCTTCGAATACCATCCCATCACCGGGACGCAGTTGAATAGCTCCGGTACCGAGATCCGCCTCAGCATCGAGTCGCAGGATCTCTTCCTCCATCCTTCCCAGAGCTACCTCTTGCTGGAAGGAAGGCTCCAGAAGAATGATGGGTCGGCCTTTGCCGATGCCAACCTCATCTCCCTCATCAATAATGCGATGATGTTCCTCTCCAAATCCATCAGCTACAAGCTTTCCGGGCAGACGATCGAGCATTTGAACAATCCGGGGGTCGCCACCACCATGATGGGCCTACTCACGTATCCAGACGATTTCTCCAAGTCCCAGGGCCTCAACCAGCTATGGGTCAAGGATACCTCTGCAGAGGCCACTGCCTCGAATCTGGGATTTGCCGCGCGCTAAGCCCGCCAATAAGGGATCCTTCTCCTTCACCATCCCCCTGAAGCATATCTTCGGCTTTGCCCAGGACTACGAAAAGCTGGTGTACGGATTCAAGCATGAGCTTACTCTCATCCGCGCATCGGATAATGACGCCATCTTCCGGGATGCTACCAATATCAACGATCCCGGCAAGATCGTCCTCAGCAATCTCTTCTGGTTCGTCGCCCACATAATACCCTCCGACAACCAGAAGCTGCGGCTCTATAAGACCATCGAGACCAAGGTGAAGCTAGATATCGGCTTCCGCATGAGGCAGTGCGATTCGATCTGTGTCCCCGAAAGCCGTGAATTCACCTGGCGCCTCTCCACCCGAAGCAGCCACGAAAGGTCGCCTTCCAGACCGATAAGAGTAACGATCACGAAGCCAACCCCGCCATCTTCGACCACTGCCGCGTGAATGATATCTGGGTCATTTTGAATTCCCAGAGATATCCTGCCGTGGGCCATCGTGCCTCCTTCACGAATCAGAAGATCTCCAGGCTCTATAAGGAGGCCGCCGATTTCCGCTGGAAATTCTCCAACATGGATCACCTGGTGAGCAATCCAGGCATCACCCCCGCCGACTTCACGGATCTCCATCCCCTCTTCGTATTCGACGTCTCCAAGCAGAGCGAGTGCCTCAAGGACTCGACGATCGACGTCTATATCAAGGTCAGATTCGATCAGAACGTCGCCGCCAATACCCAAGCCTACGCTTTGGTCATCTCCAATCGCATCCTCCAATTCGAATCCGATGGCCAGAAGATGGGCGTCGTCTTGTGAGGAGGATTAGATAAATTGACGATTCACTTTTGCGGAAAATCGCCACCAATACCGAACCCAAGCATGGGTTCTCCATCATCGTCTCTGGGGACGATAGTCAGATCTTGACCCGCTTCCACCCACCCCTCCGACTGCGCCAAGAGAAATCTTACGAGATGGCCCTCGTGAATCTGGAGACGTACTCCTCCATCCCCAATATCCATGCTGGAAATAATTCCTTCCGCTACTCCCCAGACGAAGGTACTCACTGGTTTCCCATTGCCTTGAGCACCGGCTCATACGGCATCGATGATATCAATGACGAGATCCAGCGGCAAATGCGGCTCAGCAAACACAAGGCTAAGATCCTTCTAGATGCCAACCGCACGACTCTGAGAGCAACGCTCACCCTCGCCAGAAGCTACCAAGTGGAGTTTGATGTGCCAAATAGTCTGAATACGGTGCTTGAATTCGATCGTCGAACGTATATCTACGACCGATGCACGAATAGATACGTGGAAGGTGAGCATATCGTCAATATCATCAGCATCAATAGCATCCTCGTGAATAGTGATATCATCCAAGGTAGCTACGTCAACGGCACCCAGCAGTCCACCATCTATAGTTTCTTTCCCGGGTCGATCCAGGCATGAAGATCATCCAGACCCCTAAGAATCTGATCTACTTACCCGTGACCCTGAAGACCATCAATCACATGCAAACCTACGTGACCGATCAAGACGGTCGCCCCATCGATCTGCGAGGGGAGCATCTCACCATCCGCTTTCATCTGCGTGAGGTATAAATAAATGGATTATCAAGAGTTTGGTCTCAACTTGACGAAGGGTCAGGCAGAGAAGATCCAGCGTGCGGCAAAGAAAGGTTGCCCCGTGAGCGTCCGATTGCTGCATGCCAACCTATCTGGTGGGCATAAGATGTTCCTCACTCAACGGCAGATACAGTGCATCACCAAGCTCTTGCAGAGCGGTAAGGGTGGTATGGTCTTGGAGATGAGCCCGAAGCAGGTGAGGCATAACGTAAAGGAAGGTGGATTTCTCCCCATGCTTGCAGGTCTCGCCTCTGCTGCGCTTCCTATGCTAGCCAAAACCGTGCTGCCTGCTTTGGGTGTGGGTGCCTTGAGCGGTTTGGGTAGTGCAGTCATCCAAAAAGCCGTGGGATTCGGATTATATCTCAAGAAGGGTGGGAAAGTATGCTGTGTGAAACCCCAGGGTCGTGGTCTGCATCTCAGCCCAGGTACTTTGCCCAAAACTTACGGTGATGGATTGTACTTGAAGAGTGGAAGTCGGCTCTACGATGGTAGTGAAATAATCCTTGGCCTCAATAGCCCCTTCAAGAGTATCCCCTGCTAGGCATGCTTCTCTAGGGCCCTAGATAAATGAATGAATTGGATGCCAGTCATATCGAATGCATGGAAGAGGAGCTCATCTCAGAAATCCAAAGATATGAGCTTGCTTTGAAGATCTATAACCGACTGGATAAGGTTGTCTCCTTTGCCCTGGTTGCGTGTTCCGTGGGCAGTCTATTGCTGAACAGTGGCACGATGGGGTCTGCCCTGACCGGTGTGGGTGCGGTGGCATCTATTCCCCTGGGTTCCCTCACCTGCTTATGTGCAACAGGAAGTATGGTCCTCTCCTTGATCTCGCGCCGAGTCGCGAAGAAGGAAAAGAAGCATCGAAATACCGTGCGATTAGCCAAAACCTATAGGTCCCAGCTGGCAGGTGAAGACGGTGCTCCTGCAGTCTGCCTGAAAAATTATTACGATGACAAGGATCAGCTTCGTCAGCCTTCTGTCTCAATTAATGAAGATTTGAATGCGCATGCGCCGTAGGGAGGGTTCTTCCATTCGCGCCTCGCTCGGCTACGCCTCACGCCGCGCTCATTCCCGAACCCTCCATATCAAAGTGCCAAGTGACCAAAAAAAAATTTCCCAATCCGTTTTGGATTGGGAAATTTTGCGTCTTTACCTCGATTTTTTTTTTTTTACTTTCTCACCAGATCGTATGAGAGGTAGTGCTGATTGGATTTCTTGCTCAGCTTGAATCCAGTGCTCCGAACGAAAGCTCCTTGCAAGGAACCCTTTTCTTTGTTGAGCTTGGGGCAAGCCCATGCCTTGGTGGTCTCCCCTTCTCGATTTTTCAGAGTGAGGATTTTGCTTTTGCCAAATTTTCCGTCCACTTCTACCACCTCCAAGATCTTACAGAATCACTCCTGTGGGCAAGTCCTTCCATGTGAGGGCTTCCTGATTCTGGTCCTGCATCCTCTTCTGAAAGGCGTCTTCGCTGATGAAGTAGTCGACGAATCCATTGTGTACGAAAGTCATATTTCTCGTATTTACCCTATGCTCAATAGGGATGCCGTCCGTTTGCATTTTGCCCTCGAGGTGAGGATTTGCATGCAGGATTCAGCATGAGTGGGGCAGAATAGGCCTTTTCATACTACTTTCCATAGAAGTTTATCAAATTTTATCTTCATTGCTTTGTTTATTTTGAAGAGTTAAAGTTTCCCATTATTAAAATTCTTTGCTTAAAGAAACTTAACAATCAATTCTATTAATACTGAGGATTCATTCCACGTGATTCATTCCTAGTAATTCACTTGGTATATCATCTCGTTGGTACTGAAAATGGCCTCCTATTACGAGTACTTCTTTCTTACTTATGCTTCTGGGTACGGCTTTCCATATCATTTTATTCTGATGCTGCCGTTGTATTTTCAGATGTTATTTTAACTTTTTGTATGAACTTCCAATAACGGAAAATCTGTGCCTGACCATTTCATCCTAAACTTTTTTAAGAAATTTCATGAACATTCTTGAAAAGCAATTCAGAATGCATTTCCTCGGTCTAACATCTTTAGAAGCAGCATTTTTGGACATTTAGCAAAGAATTCCACTCAAACCATCTCTAAGGGCCGTTTTGAACTTACTAAAGAGTTATGCGGCTCATTGTTGAAAGCCTCGTGGTGACTTCAAGGCAAAGAACAACAATAAAAGCGTTGTTCCTTTGTTCTACCGTATATTTGTAGAGACTTTTATCATGTACATTTACTATTTATTATGTACATTTATTATTTAAACCTGTTGGTAAATCTCACACTATCCCACAAGCACGAAGTTTGTTGCATGGGTAAATTTCTGACTATGATATTTGTTAGATTATATCCTAATGGGTATTATTAAGGTTTATAATAAAAGCAAATACCCTTCACAGAAAAAACATAGATGTGTGGTCAAACCTTCATACTAACTCTTTTTTTCAGTGATCAGTTTAGAATGAAGATGGTGGCATTAGAAAATCTAAATGAAAATTTTCGAAGGTGCAATATGAAAAAAACAAGGCTAAGTTTCTTTCAGTATAGGTTCATGTTAAAATCATGAAATTCAAGCATTCATGTGACAAGACAAGTCCAAAATGTTTGCGGGCATTTAACTTAAGGTGTCTGCAGGGTATTATTTTTCTATTATAGAATTTTGTAAAATTTTCAGTGTAGAAACATAATTGTATTATTGTTCAAAATGTAAAATAAAATTTCTGGGTCACCGTGTATTTAAGCGCAAAATCTGAAATTGAAAATTTCAGGATTTTACATAGAAATGATAGGGAAAATGATCATGTGAGAGGATAGTTAGAAAAATCTATTATAGAATTTTTTCATACTTTGCATGTGTTTAAAATTCATTGTGTAGTTCACATATAAAAAATAAAAATTAGGGGTCACCGTTGAAATAAGAGAGAAAAATTGCAAAATGTTAATTTCTCTAGTAATATCTTTGTTAAAATATTTTATTAAATTATCTCCCTTGAATAATTTCTGTGTTCTGTAAATCCAGCAAGAGATTTAAAGCTCATGTGTTTTAACTCACGTTTTGATAATGAAAATGTTATAAAAATGATTAGGAATATAAATTATAAATACATATGAACTTTCATATCATTTTAAATAGCTATTTTGTTAAATTTCTTAATGAATGAAACCTAAATGAACAATTATTAGACAAAAATGGCGGAATAATACCACTGAGACACCTTAATACTGATACATAAGCTTACAGTGGCCCTTATAAATGATAATTTGACCAATGAAAATAATATATAAAGTTGGGAAAATACTGAAATTAATCATAGTATAATTTTACCTAGCATTAACTAATGAAAATATGGAAAATTTCTTCCATATTACTTGTCTTTTTTCTCAAATTTCCCAAACAGAATTTATGCACAAATCATCTTCTGGGATTTTATATAATGACTACTTAATACAATATAAAATGTATCATAGCCTGCAAATGTGATGGACTTTTATTTTGCATGATTTTTATATGAATCTACACTTAAATTGTCCTCAGCCCAAGGTCAATGTCAAAATGTCTACAAATTTTACATCTCCAGGAAGCTCTCATCATATGCAAATAGCCTATCAAATATGAACACATAATAGCTAACTTCTAGAAGTGAGCTAAAAGTTTTTAAAAAAATTTATTCAGGGCAAGAGAAAGGTAAAATTTTCTGTAAAATGCCATCCTCAGAAAACCCATATCATTCGCAAGTCAACTATAAATGCCATAGCACTGAATGACCAGCTTCTACACGAAAGGCTTGTTTTAAATCCACCCCCCCGGCAAGGTCAAAGTGTCTTCAAATATTATACCCCTGAATGCTCCCGGCATATAAAATTCCCATACCAACTATGAATGGCAAAGCACTTTATGACTACCTTCTAGAAGCAAAGATAAAGTCAAAATAATAAATTGCCCTCAGGGAAAAGTCAAGGTCAAAATGTTTACCAATATGGTACCTCAAGAAAGCTTTCGTTATGTTCAAGTCACATACCAAATATAAACATCAAAGAATTCAATGACCATCTTCTTGAAGCAAGATTAAAGTTTTTGAAAATTGCCAACAGGTCAAGGTAAAGGTCAAATTATCTACAAATATGGTATCTCCAGGAAGCTGTCATCATTTGCAATTGCCGTGCCAAATAAAAACACCCTAGCACTGTATAACTAGCTTATAGAAGCAAGGTTAAAGTTTTAAAAAAAAAGTTGCACTCAGGGCAAAGTCAAGGTTAAAATGCCTACAAATATGGTACCTCCTGAGAGCTCTAATAATAAAGAAGTTACATACCGAATAACAACATCCTATCTCTTAAGGTCTCAATTCGACAAGTAAGTTTTTGCTGATGCCCACGCTGACGCTGGTGGTATGACAATGGCTCTCCAGACTCTCAACTCGGCGAGCTAAAAGTATTTTATTCACTTAACTAGAGGCTCAGAGACTGAGCCTGTATCGCTCACCTGACAAAATGCTTCTATGCCATGCATGACCAAAATGATGTAAAACACATTCCGTACATGAACCCTGTAAAGTTTGGTTGAATTTGCTTCAGTGGTTTCAGAGAAGATGAAAATGGTGTTTTCCAATAGGTCTCATTATAATACTATGTTTAGTATGTTTTGCACTGGTGGCCCTGTTTTTTGTCCGATTGGAGCGAAATGAGTAATCTTTGTAGAGGTCCTATAGTACATCATTCCTGTGTAGTTTGGTTGATTTTGATTCAGTGGTTTCAGAGGAGAAGATGAAAATGTGATTTTCATATAGGATCCAATGTTAAATAATGTTTCGTACTGTCAGTCATGTTTTTTTTTCTTGTTTTTTTTTTTTTTTTGGGGGGTAGGTGGGGTTCGGAACTAAATGAGCAATCTTTATAAAGGACCTTTAGTACATCATTCCTGTAATGTTTGGTTCATTTGCTTCAGCAGTTTCAGGGGAGAAGATGAAAATGTGATTTTCCCCATAGGGTCCAATGTTAAACTATGTCCTGTGCTTGTGGCCATGTTTGTTTTTTTTTGCCGGATCAGAAGTAAATGAGCAATCTTTGTTAAGGACCTTTAGTACATTATTCCTGTAAAGTTTTGTTGAATTTGCTTCATCCGTTTCAGAGCAGAGGATGAAAATGTGATTTTCCCATAGGGTCCAATGCTACACCTAAGTTCCGTGCTGGCAGCCATGATTTTTGTCGGATCGGAAAGAAATGATCAATCTTTGTTAAGGACCTTCCATACATCATTCCTGTAAAGTTAAGTTGAATTTACTTCAGCAGTTCCAGAGAAGAAGATGAAAATGTGATTTTCCCATAGGGTCCAATGTTAAACTATGTTCCGTGCTGGCGGCCATGTTTTTATCGGATCCGAACAAAATGAGCAATCTCTGTTAAGGACATCTAGTACATCATTCCTGTAAAGTTTGGTCCAATTTGCTTCAGTGGTTTCAGAGAAGAAGAGGAAAATGTGATTTTCCTACAGGGTCCAATGTTTAACTATGTTCCGCGCTGGCGGCCATGTTTTTTCTCAGATAGGATCAAAATGAGCAATCTTTGTTAAGAACCTTTAGTACATCACTCCTGTAAAGTTTGGTTGAATTTGATTCAGTGTTTTCAGAGTAGAAGATGAAAATGTGATTTTTTTCCATAGGGTCCAATGTTAAACTATGTTCCGCGCTGGCAGCCATGTTTTTTATCGGATCGGATCAAAATGAGCAATCTTTGTTGACAACCTTTAGCACATCACTCCTGTGAAGTTTGGTTGAATTTGCTTCAGCGTTCTCAGAGTAGAAGATGAAAATGTGATTTTTCCCATAGGGTCCAATGTTAAACCTAAGTTCCGCACCGGCGGCCATGTTTTTTGTCGGATCGGAACAAAATGAGCATTCTCTGTTAATGACCTTCCATACATTATTCCTGTAAAGTTTGGTTCAATTTGCTCCGGCGTTTTCAGAGAAGAGGAAAATGTGATTTTCCTATAGGGTCCAATGTTAAACCTAAGTTCCGCGCTGGCAGCCATGTTTTTTATCGGATCCGAACAAAATGGGCATTCTTTGTTAAGGACCTCTAGTGCATCATTCCTGTAAAGTTTGGTTCAATTTGCTTAAGTGGTTTCAGAGGAGAAGAGGAAAATGTGATTTTCCCATATGGTCCAATGTTAAATATAAGTTCCGCGCTGGCGGCCATGTTTTTATCGGATCGGATCAAAACGAGCAATATTTGTTAAGAACCTTTAGTACATCACTCCTGAAAAGTTTGGTTGAATTTGTTTCAGTGTTTTCAGAGTAGAAGATGAAAATGTGATTTTTCCCATAAGGTCCAATGTTAAGCCTAAGTTCCACGCTGGCGGCCATGTTTTTTTGTCGGATCTGAACGAAATGAGCAAAGGACCTTCCATACATCATTCCTGTAAGTTTGATTCAATTTGCTTCAGTGGTTTCAGAGAAGATGAAAATGTGAAAAGTTTAACGGACGACAGACGACGGACGACGGACGCCAAGTGATGGCAATAGCTCACACTGACCCTTTTGGTCAGGTGAGCTAAAAATATGTGGCAGAATACCATTTCTAAACTTCCAGTTTTTTTGGTTTTGTTTCCATGGCAACTGAAAGCTCTATTATCCATTACAACCCATTTCAGACCACCATTCCGGAAAAATTGAACAAGGGTTCCCCAAATAATCTAGGTAGTAGCCACATTGCTACAGTCACAACATTCTAAATGCCCATTTCATGAAAAAAAAAATTGCAGCAATTCACCTTATGATCTAGTTCATTTATATTGCTGCAATTGCAAGGACTATTCCATTAAAAAGGATATACAAAGGTCTGAAGGCAGAAAAGAAAATTCTTGTTGGTTCTTGTTGATTTTGTATTTTATTGCTATACTCATTTTTGTCCATTACCCTTGGTTGTGGGGGTTGTAGTAAATTGCCTCCCGACCCTGGTACATGCATTTTAATGGAAAAGCCCTAAATATTTTTAGTGCTCTTGTTTGGTTTCCAATTTCGTGGCAACAGCAAGCTCTACTATCCATTACAATCCATTTCAGCCCACCATCCTAAAAAAAATTGGACAGGGGTTCCCCTTATAATTAAGGTAATAAATACTGCTGAAATCTAAACATTTTGAGTCCCCTTTCCAAAAAAAAAGGATTTGGGCTGGGGCTTACCTTAAAATAATCCACTTTGATGCATATTGCTGAAATTCCAAAGGGTCCAAAGTAAATCCTGCATTCTGCACAGGCAGTTGTATTTTTGTCAGATCAAAACAAAATGAGCAATCTTTGTAAAGCACTTTCCATAAATCATTTGAATTTGTTTCAGCAGTTTCGGAGGAGAAGATGAAATTGAGATTTTTCCCTTGGCTGAATGTTTAAAAACTTGACTTCCACACTGGTGGTCATATTTTTTGTGGGATCAGAACGAAATAAGTAATCAATGTAAAGGGCCTTCCAAACATCATTTCTCTAAGGTTTGGTTGAATTTGTTTCAGCAGTTTCAGAGAAGATGAAATTGAGATTTTTCACATATAGGGTCCAATGTTGAGCCTTAGTTCCATAAAGACAGCCATGTTTTGTGTCGGATTGGAACAAAATGAGTAACCTTTGTATGTAAAGAACAGCTCTCATACATTATTCCATATTTTTTGTCAGATCAAAACGAAATGAGCAATCTCTGTAAAGGACTTTTAGTACATGATTCCTGTAAAGTTTGGTTGAATTTGCTTAATAGGTTTCAGAGGAGAAGATGAAAATATGATTCCCAATTAAGTCCAGTGCTGGCGGCCATGTCTTTTATCGGATTAGAACAAAATGAGCAATCATTGTAAAGGACCTTTAGTACATCATTTCTGTGAGGTTGAATTTGCTTCAGCAGTTTCAGAGGAGAAGATGAAAATATGATTCCCCATAAAGTCCAATGTAAAAGGTAAGTTCCGCTCTGGCAACCATGTTTTTTGTCGAATTGTCAAGAAATGAGCACTTTTTGTAAAGGACTTTCAGTACATCATTCCTGTAAAGTTTGGTTGAATTTGCTTTAACAGTTTCAGAGTAGAAGATTAAAATGTAATTTTCCCATAGGGTTCAATGTTAAACTTTGTTCTGTGCTGACGGCTATCTTTTTTATCGGATCGTAATGAAATGAGTAAACTTTATAAAGGACCTTTAGTTCTTTATTCCTATAAAGTATGGTTGAATTTGCTTCAGTGGTTTCAGAGGAGAAGATGAAAATGTGATTTCCCCATAGTGTCCAATGTTAAACTATGTTCCGTGTTGGCAGCCATGTTTTTTATCGGATTGGAACAAAATGACCAACCTCTGTAAAGGACCTTTAGTGAATCATTACAATTAAGTTTGGTTGAATTTGCTTCGGCATTTTCAGAGGAAAGGATGAAAATGTGATTTTCCCTAAGGGTCCAATGTTAAACTATGTTCCGTGCTGGCGGCCATGTTTTTTTCGGATTGGAACGAAATGAGCAATCTTTGTAAAGGACTTTTGGTACATCATACCTGTAAAGTTTGGTTGATTTTGCTTTGGTGGTTTCAGAGGACAACATGAAAATGTGACTTTTTCCATAGGCTCCAATGTTAAACCTAAGTTCTGCGCTGGTGGCCATGTTTTTTATCGGATCGGAACGAAATGAGCAATCCTTGTAAAGGACCTTCCACAAATCATTCCTGTAAAGTTTGGTTGAATTTGCTTCAGTGGTTTCAGAGGACAGGATGAAAATGTGAAAAGTTAACGGACGACGGACGCCAAGTGATGGCAAAAGCTCACACTGACCCTTTGGGTCAGGTGAGCTCATAAGTTCCGCGCTGGCTGCCATGTTTTAAGTCGGATTAAATTGAAATGAGCAATCTTTGTTTAGGACCTTCCATACATCATCTTTGGAAAGTTTGGTTGAATTTGCTTCAGTGGTTTCTGAGGAGTTGATGAAAATGATGTTTTTCCCATAGGGTCCAATTTAAAATAAATACGTTCCGCGCTGGCAGCCATGTTTTTTGTCATAT
>MJUU01017558.1:0-14107 GCA_002080025.1 Modiolus philippinarum | reverse complement strand
CTCAATTGGGGACCCCTTTCCCGAAATCCCGTCAATTTTTCTTCACTTTCCCGTTTCCCGAGCTGGAAAATATTTTACAAAGACTCTTAAAGAGGCCACCTTTTCTCGTTTAATGTGCTCTTTTTTCAGTGGTTCCCGCTTCACGATCGACGTCCTTTCCCGTTTGTACGTGCTACGATCCGTTTCCCGCTTACTTAAAAAGGCCAATCCCGCTTCCTGCCTAAATGCCAGTGAGCCCCACTTGTACGGGTTGTCTTACACGGAAAACAGTGATTAACGTAACTTATGTGTTTTCGTGAGGTTTTTTTAGCTTGCATATGCATGAAGAATTTCAGTTTAATATGCTTGGTTATGATAAGTTGTAAAGTATATGGCATTTTCAGTTTTACCAAACCCATCTTTCGGATGGGATGTAAACTCAGGTCCACGTGTTGGAAGAAATGCCACGCTTCCTGCACGTTAAAGAACCCTTGTAGCAAGCTCTTTTTGGGGTGGTCCGTAGGTGATCGGCTACAAGGCTAAATTCCCCGCCCTTGACGATTTCGCCCTACTTTTCCAGTGGCAGTCAGACTTTCCCGTCCCATGGCCCTTTCCATACCCCAAAGTGATTATTTATTAACAAATTTGTTCTCGTCTTGATATAGCTGAAATATTGCTGAGTAGACGTTAAACAATATTCAATCAATCAATCAATTTTACCATGCTACCCTTTTTCCTGTTGGATAAGAAAAGTCTGTTTTATTCCATTAAGGATTTCATATTTTGTAAGAAGCTTTATAATGATGAGTTGTAACGTAAAAGCTTTGTTCAAGCCCGTCGTATCAGCACTTTCTGTTTTTCGATGCTTTGATGTTTAAAAATAACCAACTATGAATGAGAACTTAGATAAGTCAATTTTCTTCGCTTGTAGTAGTGGGAACATTTTCATAATTAGTCAAAAGATTGATAATTGTGTGTTGTTACCTACAAACTAATTTTTCGTTGCCATTCGTTTGCCGTTCTATCACTTCTTTAGTAATGGGTATCTCTGGTCATCATTTTGTCGGTTTGTCACACATATGTAGGAATGATTTTTTTATTTGGTGTTGAGCTGGATAGTGATGAACATTTTTGTCAAGTTTTATTGGTTTGTATAATTAGAGATCCAAGAGCTTGAAAATGACATGCTGAAACATCTAGGCCTTTTCCACTTCTGTCATTATACCACTCCCTGCCTGTAAATATTTTGATATTTATCCCTATATAACTGTGGATGAGAAAACTCTTGACTTGTATTGGAATGAGTAATTTTTCATAGTTGGTCAAAAGCTTTGTATTGAAGAGATCTATTATGTAAACATTTTCATGTCCATCGTTTCACCACTTCCTGTTTGGGGATACTTTGATGTTCACTTATAATTATGACATGGGATGAAAAAAAAATCTTTTTTTTTCTTCTCAATTTGAATTTGTGGATTTAATCCATATTGGCTCAAGATTGATAAAGATTTGTTCTTACGTGAAAGTTACTTTCAAGTTTGTCGTGCGATCACTTCTTGTTTGTCGATACTTTGATGGTTAGCTATAACCCAATATGGCTGATATTTGCATCATTTTCTTGGCTTGTATATGTGAAAATGGTTTCCTATTCAAAAGCTTGATACTGATTCGTTGTGACATGTTGGGCGTTTCCAGATCTGCAATGAAACCACCCCCAATTTGCCAATTCCTTGATGTTTATCTATATTAAACTACGGATACAATTTTCGTCATAGCTTTCGCGGCTTCTGTAAGTGAGAATTATTTTATATATAGTGAAAAGAATAAGAATGATCAGTTTTAACATGTAAGCCATTTGAAATCTGTGGTTTCAGTAACGGTCTGCTATAGTACTTCGACATTCACGTGCTTGACATTTGTAATGAACATTTGCTACGAATGAGTTATTTAAGGTAGATAGACTATGTTGCACTGCGCAATCCAATGGCGCAATCCAATGGCGCATTATGAAAAAAAAGAGTCGGATAGGGTTAGCTTTGATTTTCAGGCCGGAACAGTGATATGACAGCTTTAACTTTGTGACGTCATAATTGACAGACCGATTTGAAACGTCATATTTTGCCAATTTTGCCGCGAGTTACTTCCCTTTTCCCGCGAATAATTTTTAATCCAGACACTTCGTAAAATATCTTCGTTATAAGCTTGGTGACATATACATTTTTTTCATTGCTATCAATTGATCATATCGTAAACTATTTATCTAAAAATTATATAAAAAATGTAATTGATAAAAGGTTCATTTCTATTTTGCTGAAAATTGTCCTTCCATATTTTTCTCGTACATTCTACGTACATTTTGGCGAAAAATGGCTGATAGTGAGCAAAGTATGACCACAATTATAGAAAAAAAAACAAGCATGGTGACCCATACCTTTTATAATGCAGATTTCGGGTTGGTAGGATTGGTTCTTCAATCGTGTCGAATTGTAACAAAATCTCATGGATATGAATAAAAGTGTCTATCTACCTGAATTAAGAAATAATTCATGGTAGGTATATGGTTTTTGTCATTTAACCATGGGCTGGGCCATTAAATTCGAATTTAAACCAGAGCATAACCGTGGGTTTAATTTACGAATATAAAAGCCCATTCCATGCTTAAATTTCAATAACTATATGCTTGCACTTTTTTTTTCGATTCCAATATGACACAAAATCGAAATTTCCATACTGAAGCGACCTAAGAGAAGGCGGATTTCACGTCTCCATTGTTGTCTATGACGTAACAATACACAATTTGACGTTTTCAAACAAATGCAAGTGCAAAAATCCGAATCGAAAGTAAAACACGTAAATCTGTGGGTAATAGGAAACATCTACAATGGCTGAAAATTACAATCACAGGCCACAATCTGCCAGGGAACTACACAGGAAAAAACACAAATAAGACAAAAGACAAACGTAAACTACGATAGGAAATCGGGACAGCCGGACCTGATACCGACTCTAGGAAAAGCCAGCGGTAGGGTTTAACCGGTTTATGGGTACCCAAACCTCCCCTTTATCTGTTCCGGTTCCCAATAGTATAATAAACATACGAATAAAACGCCACATTTTTGTTTAGTTCAAAAATATTCTTAACCTTTATTTCCTTCATACACTAAGACGGACAAAATTTAAAACATGATTGTTTTGCACCCCTTTTATTCTTATTTCGATACCATTTGCGCATGTGCGAAGTGTGAGGTTATTGAGTATTATACTGGTTGACGATTAACAAGAGCCATGTTAGAATTTTTATTTACTTTATATAACATTTGCAATATAATAAGGACCAGTTTATAAATAGAGATTATCATATGGCATTTTTCATATCATCCCGGGACATCTATATTACCCCGAGTGCCGAAGCCCAGACGGATAATATAGGTCGAGGAATGGTATTGAATACTGTATGAAAAATGCCATTATAAACTATTCATCTTTACTTCAATTGACCAGGACTGTCCTTTTTTATTTCATAAAAAATAAACTGATGTAAAATCTGTCTGTATCTCATATGAATAACAAAATGCCGAAGTTACTGTTAATTTAATTTATGCAATTTGCATTTCGACAACTTATGTCTCTTCAGTGCAGATAAAAAAATATGGCATCCATATACCTAAATATGTGTGAAAGCTGATAAAGAACAAATTACCAATATGATCTAAATATTAAATACAAAATCAGCTAAGGATAGAAGTAAGCGAGTTAGAGATTATAGGTGCATCATTTCATGTCAGTTTCTTCGGAATTTTTTCAAGTAAGGAATAATGTACAATTTCAGTTTGGATAGGTTCATTTATATAAAACGAACTCGAACTAGACGCTTGCTCTTAACTCAAAGACAATAATAAAATGTTCCCACTTGTGATTCTAACCAAAAAAGGTTTACCATCCACCTTTTTTTGTTTGCCCAAACATTTCAACAGGTACTCCCCTTGTTAGGTATTTATCATTTCAACACAGAACGTATTATCAGATGGAAACAAAAATACACGAGAATGCATAAATGTTAAATCATCTATCCATATCCTAACTCAAAACCAAAAAGTATTGTGATAAAGTCGGGTTTCAACTTCTGAAAGGTTTCAGACAAGAAAATCTCTAAACATTTTGGTAAAGTGTACACTGTTTGAATCATGTCCTTCTGGTGGTCAGCTTGGATATAATGTGAACTTGCTGGACTCTTTCATAAAGGGGAACCACTTAAGGACTATTATGGTTAAGTTTGTTTTTAACTGCCGAAGGAGATAAAGTGTAGATCTTTTCATGTGTCTTGTCATATGGTCTAAAGATATACTGTTTCCAATTGACAGTCCTCACCGTTCATTGAAGATCTTATGGTGGCTTTGAGTTGTTATTGCTCCCCTTAGGGTCGTTGTCTCTTTGACACATTCCCCGTTTCCCTTCTTTTTCTTATTCTTTAATAAGATGCAGACATGTCGGATACTATTTTAAATTCGACTTTTGTGACCAAGTTTGATTCAAATTCGGACTTTTTGCCACGCTGGCAGTCATCTTACTAAGTTTGGCATTTTGTTATTTAAGTTTTATCAGCGCTTTGAATATTCAGTTGAAATTTTTCGATACTGTTGCTGATCATGGTGGTCATTTATCAGAATTTTTGAATATTTTAAAAAATATAACTGATAATTAAGGTAATATGGTACGACTGTTTATCAAGGGTATCTATCTGCAAGCCATTTAGGTGTACATTGATGCCAATACTATTGTAGAAAACTTTATTGAGAAAACTCATTGTTCAAAACTTTAATTTTTGCTTTCGAGTAAAACGAAAACAGCTTTGGGAACGTAAGATTACTTCCGATTTATACTCATATTTCCACATCCGATCGGAAACTGAAGCTTTCGTGAGAAATACGAGGTATTCCGCATTTTTTCTCTCTATCGGGTGACATGGGCAGTTTCTCTTTGGTATTCAGGTATTCCGCATTTTTTTTTCTCTCTATCGGATGCCGTAGGTGGTTTCTCCTTGGTATCCCACGTCATCCTGTACCAATATGGACCTTCATTATCAAGTGTTTGCTCTTTGTAGATCCTCATGGTGATTTCAAGATGAAGAACAACAATGAAAGCGTTGTTCAATTTGCTTCATCTTACCATGTATTTATAGAGATTTTGTCCCATGTACATTTACTCCATATCCCTTTTTTGTCAATATCAAAGAGAGCATTTACGTTACAAAATCAATATTAATAGTGTATGGATAAGTAAAACTTGAAAAAATTGTATGTTATTCGGCTTCGCTCCAGGAAATGTAACTTAACTTCAAGGGTAGTCACGCTATATATCCCGTCTGTAACTTGAATTACAATTATATTCCTGCCAACAGCACTGTGAAATCTGTGAAAATGATCTCTTGTCGATTCCATCATCTCATTTTCTTGTAATGACGTTGTCAATTGTCATGACAACTTATATACCATGGAAGTTTTCCTAATACATGGTTTTTGACATTCAAGGAATACAATTGAATAAAAAGCCGGCTAACATCTTGAAGAATCGTCACGTGACACAGGGGACTCATTATAAGTTGGCAATTTTACCACTAAAACATGACTTTCAATATTTGAACTTTCACGTTAGAAATTTAAGAGTAATGCAATTAAAAACACAAAATGAATGAAACTTTCAGTATTACATTTGGCTAGAATGTCAAATGACAAAGATGTATAAAGTATGACACAAAAGAATGATTGCTATGAATGATTTTTTCGCGTGACATCCCATACACCCATTAACTTGTAGAATATTGAAAAAATACTTTTTTTAAAAATGTTTTTTCTTATGCAGCAATCTTGGATTAGACATTTTATGTTATTCGTGCTCTTTCAGATTTTACAAATGTTTGGTTAAAGGTCTTCTAAATATTTTGATATGATTTGCGCTGAAGAGACATAAATTGTCGAAATGGCTATATGCAGAAACTAAATTCATAGTAAGTTTTGAATATTTTAAAAGATATAACTGATAATTTACATTGATGCCATTACTATTGTAGAAAACTTTATTGAAAAAACTCATTGGTTAAAACTATAATTTTTGCTTTCGAGTAAAACGAAAACAGCTTTGGAAACGTAAGATTACTTCCGATTTATACTCATATTTCCACATCCGATCGGAACTGCAGCTTTCGTGAGAAATACCAGGTATTCCGCATTCTTTTCTCTCTATCGGGTGACATGGGCAATTTCTCCTTGGTATTCAGGTATTCCGCATTTTTTTCTCTCTATCGGGTGCCGTAGGTGGTTTCTCCTTGGTATCCCACGTCACCCTGTACCAATATGGACCTCCATTATCAAGTGTTTGCTCTTTGAAGAGGGCCTCATGATGACTTAAAGATAAAGAACAGCAATGGAAGCGTTGTTCCATTTGCTTCATCTTACCATGTATTCATAATAGTTTTGTCCCATGTACATTTACTCCATATCCCACTGACGCTCCATATCCCACTGACGCTATATATCCCGTCTGTAACCTGAATTACATTTATATTCCTGCGAACAGCCCTGGGGATGGGAAATCTGTGAAAATGATCTCTTGTTGCTTCCACCATCTCATTTAAGAATTGAATGCATTATTTTGAAGTTTCATTGGGATATGAAAGGGTTGACCGAAGCACATTTTTAATGAAGCGCGTCAGCGCTTCGTGTTGAAAATGTGCGCCCGGTCAACCCTTTCATAGTCCCTATGAAACTTCAAAATAATGCATTCAATTCTTATAATTACATTTAAAACCCGAAGTATAAAAAAAACAACTTTATTCACAGGGAAGTACATCATGTACATTGGGATTCTATTTTTACAAATCCATCCGCCACGTGAACACGTGGTCAAATGTGTTTCATCGGAAATGCAACTTCACATTGATATGCCACGTGATCGATGTTCACCTATCAAACTGACGGAATTCAAATGGATATTCATGAAATGTAATTATTTTGTTGTAATGACGTTGTCAATTGTCATGACAACTTATATACCATGGAAGTTTTCCGAATATATGTTGACACTAAAAGAATGTTATTAAATCAAAAGCCAGCTTACATCTTGAAGTCTCGTCATGAGTCAACGGGTCTCATTATAAGTTGGCAATTTTACCACTAAAACATGACTTCAATAATTGAACTCTCACGTTGGAAATTTAAGAGTAATGCAAAAAACACAAAATGTATGAAACTTTCAGTATTACATTTGGCTAGAATGTCAAATGACATAGATGTATAAAGTATGATACATAAGAATGATTACTATGAATGTTTTTAATGCAGCAAGCTTGGATGAGACATAGACTACTTAAAAGGTGACAACCTTACGAGAGTTGTGATTACGTTATGTTCAAATTGACCTGCTATGCACAGGGGAGAAGATCTTTAAAAGAGTTTACCCTGAGGGTCCAATATTAAACTGACTGCCCCATTGTTGGGTGTCTAGGGTTAGGTGCAGACTCGTGAGCCAAATTCCAACATAAAGATAAATATAATGAAGTCCGTGACATGCTAAAAATGTTTGCAACAAAAACTAACATTCATCTCAAATCGTTTTTGAAATACCTGACAATGTATAAGATATCTACATTTTTAAAATTTTGCTGAAGAATAAGGAGAATGTCACTAATGCAAAGCTCTGTCCTTAGCTGATTTGGGATTTCCTTTAAGCTCATATTTGGTTATTTGTTCTCTATCAGCTTTTAAACATCTTTGAGATTATTGTCTTACAAATATTTAGATTGTATCTGATCTGTTGAGACATAAGTTGACTAAACGGCCATATGCAGAAACAAAATCTACAGTTACTTCGGTATTTGGTATTTGTTAGCACTGGGTCGATGCCACTGCTAGTGGACTGTTAGTTCTTAAATGTATTCACCAGCCCAGTAGTCAGTACTTCGATGCTGACCCGATTTTATTTGAAAACTTGAAATACCTAAATTTTTAAAATTTTGTTGAAAATTAAGGAGTATCTCCCTCTTGCAAAGCTCTGTCCTTAGCTGATTTTGAATTTCCATTTAGATCGTATTTGGTTATTTATTCTCTATCAGTTTTTAAATATCATTGAGTTTATTGTCTTCCAAATGTTTAGATTTTATTTGCACTGATGAGACATATGTTGTCAAAATAACTATATACAGAAACTAAATCTACAGTTACTTCGGTATTTGTTATTTGGTACCACTTTGTAAATGCCACTGCTGTTGGACTGTTAGTCCCCGAGGGTATTCACCTTCCTAGTAGTCAGTACTTCGGTGCTGACCCGAAAACCGATTTTATTTGGAAACTTGAAATATCTAAATTTTTTGAATTTTGTCGGAAACTAAGGAGTTTCTCTCTCATGTATTAAGCTCTGTATTTAGATGAATTTGGATATCCATTTAGATCATATCTGGTTATTGTTTCTTGATCAGTTTTTAAACATCTTTGAGTTTATTGGCTTCCACATGTTAAGATTTGATCTGCACTGATGGGACGTAAGTTGTAGAAATTGCCATATGCAGAAACAAAATTTACAGTTACTTCGGTTTTTCTTATTTGACCTATAGAGGGAAATAACTCCTAAATGAATATTCAAAATATGTTCAAAATTGCCAGGTGAGTAGAGTTGGATATATGCTGAAGATTTCTGTAATTAAACATGACTTTTTCTGTTATAGTTTTCAAGAAAAAATGCAACGTATTTGAATTTAAAAAAAATAACGGAGAAGGGTCAATATTCCCAAATGGTGTGACAGATTTTCTTCAAAATAGCAAGGTTGGTAGATCCTTTCATGTTGATTATATTTTATCTGTCGCCCCAATTCCTACCCCGTATGATTTTTTTATATCTGTAACGGTTTTTGAGTTGTTTGCTAAGAACTGTAATGTACCACTATGTTCTATATTTGGTAATGTCAGACATAATATCAAATACTATCAAACTTACAACATGTACAAATTTTACATTTATCATAATTGTAATTTCTCAGTATTATCCTGGCCATATAGTTATGGTGCCATCTCACTATTTAATAATGTTTTCTTACAATCGACTTGATGACTGCCCTGTGTTTGTCTATACAAAAAAAGCAAAAAACAAAAAACAAAAAAATTAAAGGAGAAATTCCAAAATAAAAAATCCAAAAACACGGCAATTCATATCCAACACGGATTGATACAGGCGTTGTTCCTTTGCATTGTTCTACAATGTATTTGTAGAGACATTATCTCATGTGCATTTACTCCATATCCTATCATTTTTTCTACATCGGACAAAAGTTAAAAAATAGATACCCAGGTAATGATTCAGCCCACGTTTGCTTAGAATTTGCTCTTTGGTTTCAAAGATTATGTTTTGAAAAAATTGACGCGAAATGATAGCAATAGCTCACTGTTAACAAAAGTTTTGCCTACAAAAGGAATCAAAATGGTTTCACAACCTTTCTATCCACTATCCGACTTGTTTTCAAAGAAGGATAAATCAAAAATAAAAAAAAATAATCATATTGAAATAAAATAGAGATGTTTTAAAAAGTTCAATGACAATGAATTTATAAATGATTTGATTAATACCCCTTTCATGAAATTGAAATGGAGGCAGACATCGATATTGCAATGGAAAAATGGTATGATTTGTTTACTGAAACTATAGATAAGCATGCACCCCTCAAAATAACAGGGTAAAGACATTCAGATAATCTGGATGATCTTGATAATAAGGAAGATTATTACCAAACTCCGATTCAAATTAAATAAAAATACCAAAGAGTTCTTTGGTCGTTTAAGAGAACTAAACCCAAAATCAGAAAATATCTTTCCACCTAAAATGACTTTTGAAAACAAAACAGTTTACGAACCGCGAGACATTGTTGATATTTTGAATACCCATTTTTCATCAATTGCAGAAAAACTTGTCGGGAAAATTAATAGGTTCTGATTTCACTTTACTACAGCAATATACACATGAAAAAAACAAAAAACTAGGAGTCTTGACATAAAGTTCATATCTGTGAGTAAAGTCTTTTCAACAGGTATAGATGGAATTTGACCGAATATAATAATAACTTATATCTCCTTCAATACGTTTTTAATTATTAAAAGTATATCATGTGGTCTTTTCCCAAATAAACTGAAATTTGCAAGACGTACAGCTTTCCCTAAAGGAGGAGCAATAAATACTCCTTCGAATTATCGACCAATCTCCGTCCTTTTTACTATATCAAAAAAATTTTGAGAAACACGTAAGTTCTCAACTGTATACATTTTTAACCAATAACAAATTATTACATGTGCCACAGTCAGGTTTTAGACATGGCCATCCTTGCCAAACAGCTCTAACTAAACTTATTGATGGGTGATTGAAATGCATGGACAAATTGGTGAAATTATTGGAAGTATATTCGTAGATTTCAGTAAAGGTGTCAAACCACCCATTCAGCCAATCAGCGCTTAGAACAAATAAAAAAATAGCTCTTTTAGAATCTAAATATAACTTTGAATTCTTGCATCTTTAAAAATAAATGTTGGAATGAAACAAATGATACACCTGTTTGAACATTGATGTGTCAGGCTTATTTTGAGACCAATGTTAATTGACTAGAATGATCCTTTGAGTACTTATCATAGGGGTTTTCCGGTATACTATCAATGCGTAATGGTTTGGCCGTTATCATGTATATTTATAGATAGGGTTTTTCCAACCTTCGGAACTCTCTTGGAAGGCTTTTACAATGTTAGAGAAAAATTGATGACTTAGTTAAAATCATATTTATTTCACAGAAAAAAGTCAGTTCATTGTGGTAGTCTACAATTAAACCCAGCTTTTATGACATATGGTGTTCCACAAGGTTCGGTTTTGGGACCTCTCTAATTCATAATATATACCAATGATCTACCACTTCATATAAATAAGTCGGAAATTGATTTATTCGCTGACGATTCAACTTTACTTTGCCATGATAAAGGTGTTGGAATTATTACCTCTATGTTGCAAGAAAATTTTAATGCAGTTGATATATGGTGTAAAATAACTCAATGAAAATAAATTAACAAAAACAAAGTGCATGCTAATAGGTTCAAAACAAAAACTTTCAGGATTGTTAGATCTTGACATCAAGATAAAAAATGTTGCTATTGAAAATATCCACCCCCAGAAACTACTTGGTATTGACATAGATGAAAATTTAAGCTGGAATGAACAAGTAAATATGATCTGTAAAATACTTTCATCTAAAATATCACTCTTTTGCAAGTTAAAGTCATATTTACCAGCACATGTACAAGAATTATTTTATAGCTCATATATATTACCTTAAATTGACTATTGACTATATGGGGAAGTGCATCTAAACGTGAGTCTGAAAGAATTATAAAGTTACAAAAAAAGCATCCTAGACAGTGATTTTTATACACAATCAAAATTCATGTTTTCCTCCCTGATATGGTTTTCATTTTCTGTGAGAATAGAGTACCAAAAATTTATTTTAATGTATAAGAATATGGAATGGTTCCAGAAAATTTGCTACTACAGAAAGATACTAAATCTCGCTGCTTACGTTCTTCTTCAAATTGTGATAAATTCCTACCATAAACAAATACAAATTTTTATAAAAGGCCATTCCATTATTCTGCCGTAGAAATTTGGAATATATTACCAACTTTTATCAAGTGTTCAAATTCGTTAGAGGTATTCAAACAATATTGTTTTGATTACTTTTTAACAAATGCTAATTAACTTAATAAAATTGTATTTATATCATTATTGTCTATTGTTAATGTGTTTGATATATTAATCTGATATATTATATGTTGATTTTAATGGGCCCTTATAAAAATCAAAGTACTAAAGTACTGTTTAGTCGGATTTACGCGTTAATTTCGAAAAAAAATAATCGTAAAATTATTTACTGAAAATGTTGAAAGTATAGAAGATGAAGAACAATAAAAGCGTTGTTGCATTTGGTTAATTTTACCATGTATCTGTGGGAATTTTGTCTCCTGTACATTTACTCGTTGGCAATATCCATTATTTTTTCTTGCAGTGTGGAGTTCTTATAAAGATCCCCATTGATTGAGATGTATGCTCTCTAGTTTTCTTCAGTTAAAATTTTCAAAATTTTGCATTTTGGCTTTCATATTTTCTTTAAAAAATCAAACTATTTTTACCATCTGTAGTTATAATGCCCACATCTCCCCATTTTATTTGCCAAGTTATCTTACAACCAACTCAATGACTATCCTGTGGACGTGGTCGTGTGTACTTCGATTTGTCTTTTGGTCCCTCATGACAGTGTTTATTAGACTGGGTACTTTGTCTAATATCTTATGTCTGATCCCGCATCCATTGATGTAGACAAACATGGACGTAGCTTTGTTCGACGTCCATCAAGTGAATTCTGCTCTAGTCGATGCAACTAGTGCTAGGGTACGTCCCCAATGTACTATTAGGTATTTGTGTTTGCTCATTGTTGAAAGCCTCATATATTTTTGCGTCAAGCAAATGGGTATGACAAACGCATATCTCTTGGTAGTGGCTTAGTTAGTACGCTAGTTTATTGCAAGGCTATATTCTTTACCATTGAATGCTGCCCAGTGTCTAGTGTCGGTCCAACTGGTTGATTATAGCACATGGACAAATATTATCGATAATACGGGGAATATAAATGGTTTCCAATTAAAATACTATGTTAGTGGTAAAGAAATGATGTATGTTCTATGTTCTGTTTTAGCTAATATAGGTAAGCGTGGACATGAATATATAACAATTTTTTATCTAACGATTCCGTAAAAATGTGTTGGTATGTTTAATATCATTGAAAATGGATAAAAGAAGTACGTCACATGTAAATGCTGTATCTTGACCATATTAAGATTCCGAAGTAATAATGGAACATCTTGCATAACTGTCGAAATTTGACAAAAAAACCTATAATTTTCACATCCCCTCTGGGTTGCATTTATAAATGTTCAAATTTATGCGTATCGTATTTTTTGTAAAAAAAGAGAGAAAAAATTCAGTGTTTACTAATGACTAAATACCGATGTAAATGTGAATTTAAATTCTGCATATTACTTATTGATAAGTATAAATTCTACAGCTATACACAATTCGAGCCGACATTTTTAAACGTTTCCATTGATCACTTCAAGGCCGTATATCAATATACATCCCTACATGATCACTTGTCAGTATCACCAATACTTTATAAATTTCAACAAGGAGTTTAACTCCTTGATTTGAACAAAAATATGTCAATAGACAGTGAAATACACAGGCGGGTCCAACCTTCGAAAAGGGGTGTTCAATGAGGTTCCAGTTAAATTCTGCACGAAATTTTAAAATGATCAAAAGGGGAGGTGTCCAACCCCGAACTCAAATCTTAATCCGCCAATGAAAACATGAATAATTGTCCATCCTTTGTCTCTAAGAGGGCACTTAAAACAAAAATATATATTGGCATTTAATATTGTTTTCAGTATCGATACAAGAGCTATATACAAGTTATCATTTTTGAACAATTCTTAATCAAATTAGCACTACGTGCAAACAAGGACGTATAATGAGAAGGATACGCAACTCGTACACAATCCATTTGACATTTTAAAATCACTGGTGGGACGTTTGATATGCTTTCACTTTGCAGCTAACTACTGAAAAAGATGTGAATGGATTTTAATAAAATGATGTTTTTCTTAAAGCTGAGAAATTTTTACGTTGTTAGAGTAAATTTCGTTTCATTATAGCGTGCGCTTTCTTCAATACACATGGCCGCCGTGTGCGGTACCGGCTTATGAATAGGCTTATGAATACGCAGCATCCTCTGAGCTTGGAGCATGAGTCTTCCTAACAGAGGACCCCGAGGGAACCCCGGGATATAGAAATAGGACCTAGTATCTCCGGCTTGCGGGGTGTGACCCCTCCTAAACGGAGGCTGACCCCGAGGGTCCCGGCGGGATATAGAAATAGGACCCATTCCGTGGTTGTGCGGGATTAATAAATACACAGCCCATCTTTCGGATGGGATGTAAACTCAGGTCCACGGGTTAGAAGAAATGCCACGCTTCCTGCACGTTAAAGAACCCTTGTAGCA
>MJUU01017557.1:40078-50926 GCA_002080025.1 Modiolus philippinarum | reverse complement strand
AAAACGTTTTTTGAAAACCTACGGCTTTTTGCCATATCAACTACTCTCAAGTAACAACTTGTCTTATGCGACCCCTTTTTAGAGTTCCCTTGGACATATAAAACAGGTTTGACTGTATAAACATATTTTGTCTTTACAGAGAACTGGTCTTAAATGCTACAGGTTGTTAAATTTTTATATATTTGTAGATCTATGTAACATAAATTATGTAATAAACAACAGATTTAACTTGCATTTCAGAAAAAAAACATGGACAAAATAATACAAGGGGATAGGTTTAATACTGATGCTGCTCATATCGGGACGGATGTTGATAAATGGAGTATTTTCCATGTGCACCACCTATATTTATGATTTTAAACTTTGAGATTACAGACCCTGATCCTGATTTTGATGAGGTTTGACACATATTTCCCAATAGAATTAAAGCGTACATATATAAATGTATCAATAAATTAAAAGTCATGACATTCAATTAATTATTCAAATGATTATCTACAATTCATTTCCAATTAAAGATTATGGCTTTGCATCTGATATGGTGTTATCTGTTGAAAGTCTCCTTTAAAACGAGTCAAATTTGCGTAGTGTTTGCTATCAACCGACGTTTGCAGCCAGAGCTATGTCTAAATGAGTTTTTTAAGAAAAAAGTATTCATAATGAAGGGAGTCAAGTCACTTCAATTTGAACTAATTGCATTAAGTCTATATCGTTACACTTGAACTAGATCGGAAATAAAGAATATTTAATATTGGCTTGACAAAAATTCTAAAATCCATTGAGTCGAAAATTTTCGGCAAACGAATACCGGTGCAAACAGAAAAATGAAAAAATAGAATTGAAAAGAAAACCGATGAACAAAAATCACTTAGACGTATCACCCCTTTCCACTTAATTGCAGCAATGCATGATTTGACTATGAATATAAATTAGAGAGACCCTAATTTGTATGTAATAGTAACTTGTGTAGACGGCTGCATCCGGATTTACAGACTGCCTAAGGACCGCGATATGGACCGTGTACCTGTTACAGCCAGAGCCGAAGGCAAGGGCTGTAATAAGGTACAGGTCCGTATCAGGGTCCTTTGATTTCAATTTTATAAAAAAATAAAATCATGCATTGTTTTATTTTTATAAAATTTAAATAAATCTACCGTTAGCAAATTGACTCCTTATCCTTTCATTCACCAAGGTTACCCATACTTTTTATATAAAAATCAGGTAGGTAGGACCGAGTGTTTCATTGTTCAAATTTTCAACAACATTTCATATATATATAATTATTTCATATCACTTTTGTTACAAATATTTCAATTGGTTCAATTACTATTACATGGTATACTGTAATTCAACATACAGCCCAAACAATACTGTGAGCGGGTTGTATTGAGATGCGAGGAAATACAACCCGGTGGTGACGTCAGCTGAACAAAAACATATAGTAAAGAAGTATTTAGCTTTAGCTCATTTTAGAAAGGTATCAAATGAAAGCTTATTATATTAGCTTTACAGCCATAACAAATAATGGCCATTTTTAGGTAATATATACATCATATATCAATAAAACTTACCCCTACCCCAACAAATTTACTCTAAAATTGTCAATTTCGCATAAAAATTACCAGAGGACGCAAAATTGAAATCAAATTTTGCGATGCTGTACCTAACTTTAAAAAAGAATGCAGCGAAAAATGTGGAAAAGGCGATTTAAAAGCTCAACGCAAATAATATTTTGATTATATTTTTTTATTATTTTTCTGAAAAAATCGTTTATGATCTGATCAATGGGTAGAAATAAAAAGTCGTATTAGTCATTTGCTTAAAACATGGAAGTTAGTTATATTTTCGTGTCTCTCATACTCTCCCAACTGACAAGGAGTCATGCTCAAGCAAATATATGTTATTCATTTTGGTATTTTTTAAAATTAACTGCAAATGACGTGCACTGACTGAGCTTTTTGCTCATTTTAGAATGATGCCCACCAGAAAGTGCTTGGAAGAGTGAATAGCTTCTTTGGAAAAATCTAAATATGGTAAATGGGGGTAATACTTAAATTACCGAATAGGGTTTTCAAGAGCCGAAGTCCATGTGACAAATAGACATATCAGGTGGAAACCACAAGAAATATGTCGACCTTAATTGTCCTGACTTGGTACAGGCATTTCAAAAGAAATGGTGGGTTAAACCAGTTTTATAATTTTATGGTAGATTGATGTTTTCACTTTGCCTGAAATATATGTCTTTTCTTCAAATAATGCCAAAATACTTCAATGGATGAAGACATTTATTCAGTACCTTTTTTGTCTGATAAAAGGGGAAAGAAACCCAAAATGCACGTTCACCAAGATGACCGATGACTACGTTCGGTAACGCATATATGTTGGCTGGCAATCACATGCAAATGATACTACCTTTATGTCCGTATTGCAGTTACATAACAGTTCCTTTGAATTCATTCATTTACAAAAGATTATTTGTTAATCTGAATTAAATTTTATATTTTCATATTCGATTTGTAAGGTTATTCACACGAATGATAAATACTTTATCATGTTAATCTGTGCTTCAGAGAAACCAATTTATGTTTTTGTCCATTAAATCTTTATTGCGATTCTGTAATGCTATTTTCTTATTTCAAAAACAATTTTAAGTTTTTTTCTGAAGTTTAGATAGTCGTCTATTAATGCAACTACTTTATTAAGCAAACATTGTTCATATTGAATTTGTTAATGATAACATAGCTGAAATATTCCTCATTGTTCGTAAAAGTCTTTCTAAAATCATCAACCAGTGTTATTTACAAAAAGAAGTCAAATGTTAAGAGACCAATGATACGTTTTTTCAGACTTATTCTCGGTCGTGCACCAAAATATTTATACTACGTGATATTTCCTTTCCAATAACTATCTAAAAAATTATACTATAGGACTATGTCCAACTATTGCCTTAATAGTTACTTCAGAAGTTTGAAAATTATTAAGTTGTTATTTTACCATCATACAAATGTTGAAAGACATTTTTCCAGATCTAGAGTAATGGACCTCATAAAATGTCCCATAATTATATCTTTTTGGTATTCTGTAATTTTTCACACTATGATTATGACTTTACACAAGTCTTTGTATCATAGTTGTGACAATGTATGAGTTATTTGATACATGGATTATGTCATTTAAGTTGTATGTTAGGCGGTCTTCATTTATATGCAAATGAGTAAAATAAATTCAAAGCTTATTACAGACATAACATTGAAGAAATAACTGATGTATTGTTTGAGCCGTCTAAAATCAAAAACACAAAAATACCAAAGATGCATACTAAAAAGTAAATTGTGTTATGCTGCACACATGTTTCAAGGCGTAACCTTTTACCCGCAGCATAAAAATCAAATAACATGGAAAGCCATTATCCGAAAAAAAGTCAGAAAAGAAGCACTTAATACCAAAAATACTGAAATACCAGTACCAAAATACCAGTTCTAAAGACATCAACAGAGTACCATACACAAATTGAAGCCGTAGTATTTTTAAGGGGTTAGAATTTTGACAAAACAGTAAATTTTTATAAAACGCCAGGTAAATGTTTATGTCAGATAAGTCTGACTATTGCACTTGTGAATATCCTCGGGGACCTCTGGTCGACCACCAGAAAGTTTAGAAATAAAAAAATACCAAAATTGCATAATAAACAGTAGATTTTTTTACTGTAAACCGGGGAATCTTCACGGCAGTTTTATTTTCGCCATTTTCGCGTTTGGAATGGTAGCGCGAAAATTAAACAGCGCGAATATACTTTTCTATTATTGAAGTCAATGGTCAACAATTTGACAGCGCGAATTCAAAACTGCGCGAACTAAAATTTGTCAATTTACCGCGAAATAAAGACGGCGCGAAAATTTCCCAATTTACAGTAAGTTGTACACGTGTTTTAAGGAATAACCTCTGATCAGCAGCATTAGAATTAATATGGAAAGCCGTTATCTAAAAATAGTCCAATAGAATAAAAGGATATGGAGTAAATGCACATGAGACAAAGTCTCTACAAATACATGGTAAAAAACAAGCACAGGAACAACGCTTTTATTGTTTTTCTTCATCTTGAAGTCACCATGAGGCCTTCAACAATGAGCTTTGCTTATACCTCATAGAAAGTTCAAGACTGCCCCTAGCACCGGTTTAAGCGGAATTGTTTGCTAATTGTCGAGCAACGCTACATCCATATCTTTCTTTGTCATGGGTGCGGGATTGTCAACAAAAATCAATGAAACTGGCAAAGTGCTCTTACAATCACTGTCATCCTTTGCCCGACAAAAGCACTAGTGTCTTAAGCTAGTGGACAACTACAACATATAGACAAACACAGGGCAATCATCAAGTCGAATGTAATAAAACTTGGCGTTATAAAATAGTGAGATGTGGGCACCTAAAACAGGTGGTCTGGATTACATTACGAAATTAATAAAATAAATGCCAAAATTTGAAAATATCAATAGTATATCCATATGAGAAATTCTCTCACGCACAAGTACACCATAACTGAAAAATAAAGAGAGCATACATCTCTCGCACGGGGAATCTTTTTACGGACTCCACACTGCAGCAGAGACAAACTCCAGTCATAAATTGTGAATAAAAGGATATAGAGTAAATGCACATGAGACAAAGTCTCTACAAATACATGGTAAAAAATAAGCAAAGGAAGAACGCTTTTATTGTTGTTCTTCATCTTGAAGTCACCATGAGGCCTTCAACAATGAGCTTTGCTCATACCTCATAGTAGGTTCAAGACGGCCCCTAGCACCGGTTTAAGCGGAATTGTTTGCTAATTGTCGAGCAACGCTACATCCATGTCTTTCTTGGTCATGGGTGCGGGATTGTCAACAAAAATCAATTAACCTGGCAAAGTGCTCTTACAATCACTGTCATCCTTTGCCCGACAAAAGGATGAATCTTACTGAAATAAAAAAAGTTTGCAAAGTATAAGTATGACTAAAAAGAAAAAGAAAAAAAGCTACCCCCTTTCGTACCGCAAGCTAATATGTTTACTTTACATGTTTAAATAAATTCCGGGGTAATGACAAATACCAACCAGACTTGTCAAGAGCCAAGTCCAAGAGGCTAAAACAGATGAAAAACCATCAGACTAATCGCAATCCGCAATGGTCCTAACTTAAGACATGACTTTCAAAACAACTGGTAGGTTAAACTATTTTTACGGATCAAAAAACCTCCCCTTCAATTGCGGTTTTATCTGAGCAATAGCTATTGAAAGGTCGTATATAGTAAAAAGTATTGTTTATCCTGGTAAAACAGAATTTTGAATAAGAGTTCGGACCGAAACTTCAATTTTTCCATAAGTTCCATACACTGTGAGTGTATTTGTTTTGAATGTTGTGATTTCTATTTCTGTGCTTTGCATCTGTCTAACGTCAATATTTTCTGTGTCTAACATTATTGTTTTCTGTGTCCTCGTTTTGGCTTTGTCTTTTGACTTCGATCTTTGTAAATTCGATTCATTTGTTCCTTCGGTATCCTTCTGCCGTTGTCTCCCTGATGTTTTGATTTGATCTGAAAAGAAGAGACGTAAACTGTCGAGATGACAATAAGCAGAGACCACTATAACAGAAATTTCGGAATTTTTTATATTTTGGTAAATGGCCACAACCTGCATGTTAGTCTAGTTATGCTATATTTAGCAATAAAATAACGTTAAACATTTTTTTTTTCATAAATTTCAATAGATTTCATAGTGTCAAGAGATGACCAATTACAATCGATCAAAAATATGGTAGAAAGGAATAAAATCGAAAATCAAAACCCAGATTCATTACCAGTAAGATGTAACACAAATACAGAAAACACGGTACATTTAACTTGAAACTATCAAGAACGCTAAAATCTTGAGTGCTAGATGTGTGAATTTCCCTAAAAATCATTTTACTCAGAAGGTAAGCATGGTGTGTTCCAAGCATGGCATCAATCAAACGAATTTCTTCCTTTGAAACTTTGTTGGAAATCCAATGCAGTTTGCCTTTACCGCTTGTTGTATATAAGCCAACTTTGTGTGCAGGTTTTGTTGTATATTGACGAAGATGGACATTTGAAATCTAAGGCATACGACAATAGTGATGATTTTAATTTCCCCAAGTGTGAACTTTCCCTTTCAAAGGAGCAAAAACACTGTCCCGAAAGCTGCTTAGTCAGGGATTTGTTCAACCATTGTAAATTTCATCCCTCAAGAAATTCTATGGCCGTCATCATAACTTCATTGGAAGTTATGACATTTTCCTAGATTGACTCACTTACAGTGTTACGGCTGCTATTAACAGAGCAGGACATGCTTACTCTTCCGGAGCACCCGATGTCACTCTCAGCTTCACTGTAGTTCACACTGTGAGTTCCTTGTTTTTTTAATGTTAAGTTTTCTGGTTCTGTGCTTTGTGTCTGTCTGACGTCATTGTTTTCTGCGTTTAACGTCATTGTTTCCTGTGTCCTCGTTTTTGGACTTCGATTGTTGTAAATTCCACTTATTTGTTCTTTCGGTATTCTACTGCCGTTTATATATTAATTATGAAAAAAAAATAAATGAATATAATATACTTTGCTAAACATTCAGTTGACATGCACAATACATGGAGTCAGAATAACAACAAATAATAAATATAAATAGTACAAAAATGTGAGAAAAAGACAGAAAACGGGTTCTCGTTCGTATTCCTAAGAATGTCAACCCTATATGTCTAAATGTGCAATCAACATGATTATTTCCGGAAGGGTCCTTTCAAAATACATTTTAAGATATCAGAGTAGAGTATGTTTACTTTAGATGACTACAGAAATTATGGACAAATTACATTACTATATTCTCATGCACTATCATAATTAGATACATGAATTTTCATATTTTAGTAATTGTAAAAGTCTTATAAAATCAAGTTTGAAACCATTTTGAAAAACTCACCTAAAAATAGAAATTTGAGAATTAATATTATCTGCTCAAATTTTTGTTACATAAAAGGGGTCTCCAGGTATTTGTTCCTTTTGAAATTGACCTTTACACGAAGAATATCTCGAACACCTTTGACGTTATGTTTTTTTTTAATTTTGCGGGATGTTAGCCCGTTACTACAGATGTGAAATCAATAAAAAAAGTGTTCCGATAGGGTTTCAATAAAGGATACATTTGCGGGACTAAGAAAAGTATGAATGATTCTATAATCCTGTAAGTGAATAAAATTTTGGATGTATCTCTAAAAATTTAATCAGTATCCCCAAAAACTTCAACGGGTACCTTTTGTATAGATGAGTTCTAAAGCATTGCAAAGTTCGAAAAAAATACGTTTTTTTAGAAGTAAGGTAACATTTTCAGCCATGTGAATAATTTAAGACAATATAGTAAGGGGAACCTTATGTGTATTTTTCAATACGAGATATATAACTTGTTTAAATCGAAAACAGGTCATTTGTTTGGCAAGCAAGAATCCCTGAATTTTGAGAAAAACGTTTTTACACTATTAGGTAATAATTGCATTTCAGGAAAAAATGTAATACGTAGCCATTACTGGCTACATCAACATTATCTTGGCACAATGTACATCGACTGATATGTTGAATTGATACCAGTGGACAGTTGGTTCTTTTGTAATATCACATGTCATTTATTATTATATTCATAATTACTTCGTATCCTATAACATCGAAAATATTTCTATAAAGGAAAATGGAAACGTATTATTCCTTACATTATGTTGTTGACTAATTAGGATTTGAGAGAATTACAGTTGAAAATTATCAATACGATTTCACTTCAGTTCCTCTCCGTTACATTAAATATGGCTACAAATTTGACAAATGTACTACCTCTTCTAAGTGGAAACTGTGCAAATGACACCAGCATTATTACAGTATCTAGATATTACAATTTGCCAGAATTTGACAACATTTTGAGTGTAAAAATTGCACAAATATTTCTTTTTGCATTGTGCTCTTCATTTATTTTCATCATAGATGGTTTGATTATTCGCTCGATCTACAAGAAGGAACACTTACAAACAATAGCTAATATTCTTTTATCCGCTTTATTTTTTATTGATATTGGATACACCTTATTTATCACAATAACTTCATCTGCTGCAATTATAATGGGGAAAATATGGCTTACCGAATCTACCGCCAAATTTCTGTCATTTTGGAGTATGATGTTCCAAAACCTACAACATGTAACATTTTCATTGATGTCGTTTGAAAAATTTGTGTACTGTGTGTATCCATTCAAGCATCAGGTATGGTTTACAGTAAAGAAAACATTTGTTGCCTATGCAATATTTGACATATTAATGACTCTTTACAATATTTCTATAAATGTTATATATCCTGCTAGCTTTTTCCCGACTAGTGTTTTTTGCTTTCATAATTTTGACACCGGACGTATTATTTATGCCAATTCATTCATATATAAAATTATGTTTTCATTCCGGATTATTCTTATATTTGGTAGCTTTGTTTGGATTGCTATCTTTCAATTCTTGACATTTTTTAGTTCAATTCGAACAAGAATTCAGATGGCAGACGCTAAATTGAAGCCAACCATGCCCCAAAACCTACAACAAAAATTGTGGAAAAGACTATTACTGAGCGCCTTTACTTTATTTTCTGTCATAATTGTTTACATCATATCTTGGAGCTGGGTTGCAGCAGTCGTATTAGATGCGAATGCAAGTGATTTATCGCCAATTACTAAACGCATTGGATTTATGCTTAGTGTTTTTTTACCGACCGTTTTCAATCCAGTGGCCACCATCCTCGGCAACAAACCATTACGAGACGCCTTTTTAAACAAAAAGTCAAAGCCGTCATGGCTTCTGAAAAAACCTGAACTAACAAAAGGAAAACCAAATAAGATATATCCGACTAATAAGCAAGAAATAAAAGATGAAGCGAACAAAAATGCACAGAAAAAGGGTGTCAACATGAAACGCACTTTTCAAGGTTTTTGAAGAGCAAGACAATTGTGATGCCATAATTTATTACTACAAACAACAGTGGTATTGATATTAACAGTTGACGTTTGAATAGAAACAGAATGGAATTAGTTGCTAACAATTACTGTGGATGTACTTATATTCGTGGGCATCAATTGTCGTGGTTTTCATAAATATCACTATTTCGTGGTTTCGAATTTTATCCATTAAAACTCTCTGGAGAAACTGCATTTCATTGGGAACTTATTTTAAGTTAATAATTAACAATTTCGTGGTTTAAGTGAACCACTAAATGTACGAACGTTGGAACCCCATGAGCAATAGTACTTTCACAGTATGCTACTAGTAGTACAAATTGAAGTTTTTATACTAACAATGTCGAACTAGCATTTCGACAACTTATGTCTCATCAGTCAGGGTAAAAGCAAAATTACAGAATAGAATTATCAAAAGGCGATCTTCATAGGGAAACAGAACAAAGCTGGTGCAAGATTAACGGCAAAATTGTCAATGGTAATGGTTCTTACCTGGTAAAGATAATGAGAAACCTCGGTCGGTTATCTCCCTGTAACAAGTTAGTTATATATGAAGTGGAGATAATTTTGATTTAAATATCAAAAACGACTATTGATATGCTTATTAAAATTATCTCCACTTTGAACCATACAAAACTGACTTGGTACAGGGAGATAACTGACCGAAGTTTCTCATTATTTATGTGTTTCTTTTTATATTTACCACTTTCGTGAAGATTTCGCATCAAATAGACAAAAAAGAAATGTTTTGGGAAACTTCTACCTATGAAATTTTAGGATAACAAGGAACACATGCAGTGGCTAAAAACACAGACAAATACCCCAATGTACGAAAGAAAAATGTTTTATTCATCTTGACATGCATTTTCAAATAAAACCTTTTGAATATTTGGCACAAGAGTCCATTTTGAATACCAAAATTTAAATATTCTTTGACCTATTTCTTTAAGTCTTTGATGAAGTAAGTCATTAATAAACCAGTCACAGGATATGGAGTAAATGAACATTGGACAAAATCCATATAAAAAGACGGCTAGATAAAGCAAATTGAAAAACGTTTTAATTGTTGTTCTTCATCTTTGAGTAAAAGTGAATCACAGCTTTCTGATGGATTAACATTCGAGAATTTTTTAGTCTAATAAGTAAAGGAATTGTTTGCTTTCAGATATTTTCTGTGTAAGTTAAGTTTTAATTGGAGTTTATGCTTTATTTTAATTCAGAGCAACAATTTTTTTGTAGCAATGAAAGGATACGGAGTAAATGCAAATGCAACCGGAATAACGCCGTTAGGCCATAGGCTGAAATCACTTTCCGTGCACACAAACTTTTGATCTAGACCACCTTTTCATACCTCCTCTATAGAAAACATGTTTATACGAATAAATCTGCATAGACAGTAGAGGGCCACTTTTATAGTTTACCAAACACAATTCAATTTTTAACAGTAATTTAATCTTTAAAGCTCCATAATTTCTACGTAGATAAGTTAGATGTGCTGAAATTTGGTACACAATTAGAGCTCATTTAATATCCTTAGCAATAAACACAAGTTTGGCCTTTTAGTCCATTTTTATGATCTTGGGATACAAAAAATGCACCCCTACCCTGCAAAAAAATATTAAGGAAATGATTTTTTTTAAGCTTCAAATAAATATATCTCGTAATGTGATCTAGTTTTTATGCCTAATTTATCAGTTGTGATACAATGTTGATAAAACCATTGGATTGCTAACTATTTGAGGTTCTTCAATTGTTTTCGACGAATCTTTAATACATGGGAAAACGAATACAAAAGTAGAGGGACAGTGAACAGTTATATTTAGAACTAAAAA
>MJUU01017557.1:17407-32119 GCA_002080025.1 Modiolus philippinarum | reverse complement strand
GGGGGGGGGTTGGGTGGAGGGTAAACTGTTATAATTATCTGTAACAGAAAAACCCCATTTTCACAACACTTACAAAAATGTACATGTATAAGTGCAAAAAGAAAAAAGTAAGATTATTTAATAAAAGTTTTATGAACCGTCTGCTTCTGTTTTGGTCCGTATGGAATCTTATAACCAGCTGTAATCACCCTCCAGGTCTCGGGACCAATACAGCTAACCGCTAATCTATACAGGGCAAAAACAGAAACAGGCACTTAATAACACTATAATACCTATGTTGGTATTAATTTGAATTCTGCATATTCGCATTTCGACAACTTATGTCTCTATAGTATAGAGAAAATCAAAATATTGTAAATCCATATACCGAAATATATTTTAAGACAGAAAAAGACAAGACGTATTTATTCATGCAGCTGTTTATTAAGCATTAGTTTGTGGCTTCAGAAACCCAGGGATATCTTCCAAGAATGAAAAAGAGAAGAGGGCATTGTAATCCTTGGCTAGCAAACCTGGTGTTATTTGTGACACTGTCGGGGAGAAAAGAAATGAAATAAGTTATTTATATCGAGATACGCCCAAGGTCTGCACTAAATTAAACGCGTGTACCTATAAAAAAGCAATGTTAGTCAAAAATTTATGAGATAGATAAATGATCGTTGCTCAAATGTTTATCAAACTTTTTATTGTGTTTAAATTGTTACGTTGAAAAAGAAATAAATCACACAATTCATGTCGTCACCTTTCATTAATATTTACAATATTTTTTTTAATCTATCAGGAACCTGTCAAAAAATATAAAACAAAGGTCTTGATATTCTTTTTATCGAATCTTTGTCATCGAAACATTGTATTTCACGAGGGAAATGACATTGACAAAATGACAAAACGCTGCTTTAGGTATGCACCAAACTGTTGTGATTGGGAAATAGGGCCTGTAGGTATAACACCACTAATTCCTAAACCAGTCGGGCACATATAGTCCTTATTCTGAGACGAAATAGTTCCGAAGAAGTGTTAATACCATTTGAGTCTGAATATATTGACCAATAAATATGAGTCTTTCTGGAAGTTTATCATGTTGTGATTATTTTGAGCCTAAATTGGCTTCTTTTTGTACAACATTTATAATTTTATAAGGACTAAAGGGGGAGGTACTAATTCTGTCAAAAAGGTAGTTAGGAAGTACTTATCCATAGGGTTGTATATTTCCAGGAACCAGTTCGCTCTTCTATGCAAGTTAAGGAGGGTTTATTTTTTCATGGGAGTTTGACAAGAGATGTATCTTCGATATGAAGATCCACTGTCACTCTTATTAAACTTCAGGTAAAAATTCTACAAAGGTTGAAACATGGGTAATTTAATATTGGAGTCTATGGGAGTCAGAATTAGTGGTGTTATACATTGTACGGGAAATCTCAC
The DNA here is from genome assembly GCA_002080025.1 of Modiolus philippinarum. Lineage (NCBI taxonomy): Eukaryota > Metazoa > Mollusca > Bivalvia > Mytilida > Modiolidae > Modiolus > Modiolus philippinarum. The sequence goes on along the minus strand of MJUU01017557.1, from coordinate 30,697 downwards.
GTACATCCTTGACTTTATGGTAAAAAAAATTCTCAACTCTTGGAGACATTTTGACATTGTCTGATAAATATGGAACTTTCTGTGTGGTTTACTAAGCAAGAAAATAGATTATTCCAAAATTCTGATATTGAGGGCCTACACGGGTGCTGGTTGTGCAAAGTGTGTGTGTGTGTGGGGGAGGGGGGATGTTTGAATTTGAAATATTCCAATCTGGCTGTGAAATTCCCATGGATGGCTTATAAAAGTCACAGATTTATGTATATGTTAGTAAATAAAAATTTTGATCTAAAAGAGAGGAACAAGTGTCTCATCTTTGTCACAACAGCCGCTGTGTGAACCCCAATAATTTATCATTGGAGTCCGAATATGTAAATAAAGACCGTCAAACTTGTCTTTCCCTTGTGCCAGTACATTGTAAAACACATGAAGGACATCCTGATTGTTTGCTTTAGAAAGGTACATAAAAAAACAATCCCTGCACAAATATTTGAAATATTGACAATTACACACTAAAGGGAAAAACCGCATATCTAGTGACGGAAAGATAAATGCCTTTGATAACCATGGTCATGTTCTATATTGCTAGGTTTCTGATAGTTGGGATCGCTCTTACCCTTTGCATAATAAGTCGGTCGAAAATGTATTTGTTCATGCAATCGGAACTTTCTGTTTCGGTTTTTAGCTCGATTCGATTTGAATAATGATGTTTTTCTGTACCGTTCAAAATACAATTCACGATTATCTGCTTGTTTTAGTTCCCTCAACACGGCAATGAATGTTATGGGAGCACCCTTTTTTTCAGTCAACATGAGGACTGAGTTTGCATGCCTATGATTTCTTAACTGGGCTGCAGCATGTACACGACCAGACAAATTTCTAGAGAAAGTAATATTCTTTGGATTGCAGCGACTGAGAGTCTGGTTGAATGCTTCACTTTTCTGTGTCGAGGTAAGGAACCTAACTAAGTCCAAGCTTCTGATCCCAACATAATTTTTATACACTCCTCAAGTTTAATTTCATCCTCATATACCTTTTTGCAAGTTTCCCCATAAGGTATACATTTTTTATGCCAATGATTGGACTTAAGACCCGGACATACGTACGAGTTTTGTCTACAGCATTCACCGCAGTATCCCTTGTAACACATAATGATAGCTTGAATTACAAATGGCATGTTTTGTATTATTTTGTGAAGTGCGTCATTATGAGTCTCAAATTTTTTGTTCAGCTCAGCAATACACCTAGCTTTGATATCGAGCGCAAATCTACTTTTTTGGCCACTTTTATTTGCACCTCGAAATAGGTTCTGACTAAAATTACACTTGAAGATGGCTCGTTGCATTGAGCTTGACAAATGTCGAATATCACGTAGTGCTTCTACACCTTTACCATGAACCTTTTTTACACCTTGTAAAGATTTGCTATCACCGTCACTTGTGAAATGAGTTACTCTGAGATAATCGGGTATTGCAGTTGCAGACGCTTGACTATAGACGGCCTCATTGCCTATGGAGGCATCCGCGGCAATATTAGCTGTACAAATGCCATCATGATTTGGGCAAGTTGTTTCTATGCCTTTACATCTTAATCTAGCTTCCACACTGCATACTTTATTTCCAGTAATACAGATATTATTTTTGTGACAACTTGCGTTCCTGCTTGAAATGGTGTGGTACCACTCTTAATTTTTGGATTATTATAACGTGCGTCCGACTCCACACGCACTACATTTTTGTTTTTTAGACCACATTGACTATTTTCTTCAACCAATTTGTTTCTTATTTCACGCATGCTATCTTTATTTATATTTTCTACCATTTTCGAAACCTTATTCGCAGTTTTTTGCATCCCACTTAATGATGGCGGAAGAATGTTGGTAGCCATTAGAATTTCACAATTTTTTTTGCTGGATATAGGAGTTGTCATTAAACCAATATGTCCTTGGAAATTCATAGTGGATGCTTTTGGACCTCTTTTTTTACTTTTAACTGTATTGTAAAGATTATGATACACACTTTTAAACCCACATTTTGTATAAAGTAGTCTCTCGCGCCATGATATACCCCATTTTTTGCATTTTTTCATCAACAATCAGATTTTCATGACATTCAGGGTTGTAATCTTTGTGATTTCTCATTTTCTGCATTGAACATAGATGCAGTAAGACCTTGATTGTACCTTTTTTTACTATTGTATATAGATGTGGACTCACAACTAGCATCATCCAGGTACCTATCAACCTTCCCTTGGCTGTCCGGCCTTGTCCGCAGTATACAACTATTTACTGTCAACATCTTGTATTGAAAAGACACTGTTGTATTTTTTTTCACTCTGTGATCATAAACTGTCTTGAGAAGCCTTATCATAGTTTTTTTCTCACATTGTTTAGAAGAAAAAAACATTGTAACCTGCATTCCAGATGTAACCCTTCTTGAATCCATACATTTTGCCATTTTGTTTCTCTTTCTATCCATTTTATAATAAAATGAATGCACTATTTGTTATGTTTTATACACCAAAATAAAGATATATTATTTCAATTTTTACTGGAATTTATTCTTGTTTTGTTATTTATTTGAATATTGTATCAGATTACACCCCGCCCTCCAACTCAGCACTTCTACATGCTTTTATACCTGTGAAGATAAATTTCATGTAGGAAACCAGCATTAATTGGATTTATGATGGCATCTGGATTTTTTATTTGTAAATAAGTTGTTAATTTTGTGATACATTTTTTTTGTTTCAATAATGTTGTTTTTGAAGTGAAAAATAACCCAAATTACAAAAAATCAAAATTTTTAGGACTTTTTTTAAATTTTAAAATTGGAAAACTACAAATTTGAAATACAAGTAGTTTTTTTTGTAAAGAATGTGTCTAAATTAAACTTCTATATATCATGAATCTATAGACATAGCAGAAAATATGACTTGCACTGTTTTTATCACTTAAATATCAGTAAATAATACAGTACCCGAGACAGGCTATTTTTCCCACTTTTACATAGGAAATGCATAGGAACACTGTCTCGTTAAATTTGAATTTTTGTCAAAACCGAGTAGAGTAGACACTAGAAATTTTGAGGTTTTCCTGTAGATACATTTCAGATTGGACTGAAATCAAAGGAATGTCTTTATTTAAAGAAAATTCCTGTTATAGGTATAACGCCACTAATTCGTAAACTAGTCGGGCACATATGTGAATATAGTCCTTATTCTTAGACGAAATAGTTCCGAGGAAGTGTTAGTACCATTTGAGTCTGAATATATTGACCAAAAAATATGAGTCTTTCTGGAAGTTTATCATGTTGTGATTATTTTGAGCCTAAATTGGCTTCGTTTTGTACAACGTTTAGAATTTTATAAGGGCTAAAGGGGGTGTACTAATTCTGCCAAAAAGGTAGTCAGGAAGTACTTATCCACAGGGTTGTATACTTTCGGGAACAAGTTCGCTCTTATATGCAAGTTAAGGTGGGTTGATGTTTTTCATGAGAGTTTGTCAAGAGATGTATCTTCGATATGAGACCACTGTCACTCTTATTAAACTTCAGGTAAAAATTCTACAATGGTCGAAACATGGGTAATTTAACATGGGAGTTTACGGGAGTCCGAATTAATGGTGTCTCGTATAATTTTGGAACTTCCGGGATCAAAACATTTACCCGGAAGTTACATTTTAAACAAAGATATATAACGTTTCATACGAAAATTTGAACGTTATAATCCTAAAACGTCACGTTTTGGCGGGAAACGTTTTCGAATTGCCCGTTTATTGTGGATTCTCGTGAGTTACATGACGAGACTTACAGACTCGATTGGTTTTGAGAAAAATGTTCAAGCTAACTGGGAATAATGTTAGCAACGTTAAGGTAAGTAATTATCTGATTACAATTTTAATCAATGTTATATCAGTTAGAATTAAATGTAATACTGATAACACTGATAAGGAAATCATTTTAATAGAAAACAAACAATAAAAGAGCCAATAAAAATATAGTTACGTCCAGGTAATATCATAATCAACTTAGTTTTTTTTTTGCTTTTTTGCTTTTGAATGCAATGGAGAGGAGAAAATGGTCTAAACTATGTTTGATGTTCTTTGCAAATGTTTTAATTTGGGAGAATTTAAAAAAAGTTATATTATTATATGAGATAAAAAAGATAAGAGAAAATAGATCACCAGGTCAAATTTTATTATATCTGAATGAAAAATTGAACATCAGATTAAGTACAGGAAGTTATAAGGCTGAATCATGACAAATTCAAAAGTTGATTTTTATATTCAGGAAGAATATTGATAATCCTCTATATTTAGTGCAGTGTTAATTTCGTTATAATTATCATTTTTATTACAGTGGTTATCGCTTCCATTGTTCCTTCGGTCTTCTTCTGGCATTGTTTGATCTAAATCATTATCGGTTAAGTCGGACAATGTAGGAGCAGAGATTTATTTTTCTTCTTAATGTCCCCGCAATAAATAAATAAATACAGAATATACAGAATATGACTCTTATGAATACTGATTTTTTAAACTAAAATACTGATATTGCAAACCTTCTGATTCTCCGGTCAAGGTTGTTTATGTGGGCCTATGAAGGATGTCCAATGATCGATTACGTGATGGTCGTTTTTACCTTCACATTAAGAGGCAATGAATTCGAAAATCCAGTATGAGTCTGGCATTTATTATGTTATTTAGATTCGGAATAGTTTCAATCTTGGTTTGACATTAAAATGACCAAACAACATTTGACTTTTGCTCAATTTTAATTCAAAAATAGACAGTCACAATGTACATGTACATTTATGCTTAACAACTACTGTAAATAGTCTCTGTAAAGTATTGACAGATTCTTTCCATGACAAGAAACTTACTTAGTGTATGATTGACATAGAATATTTTTTTTTTGTTCAGTGTCCTAAACTTATATGTTCCTTTCCATTTCGTACAAATTAAAACAAAAAATACCATCAATAAATAAATGCAGAAGAAAATTACAACAGATAATCAGGGGAGTTCAGTTTCCCGTCAAAGTTTTAATCACTTATGACTCAATATGACATCAGCAACCTATCTTTTTTCGCTTTAGTTGTTTCTTTTTCTTTTTTCTGACAAAAAACATGAATTTGTTTATTTAATTTTTTTACACATCCAAAATGATAGTAACATTTAAAGAAGACGTGCGATATAAAAAGTGTATTCCTTGACATATTTTTTAAATACGCTCTGTCCATTCTTTTTTTCAAGATTGTGATCACGATGTTAGTAGTCTACTTGTATTGGGTTTAAATTTTGCTTTTATTATTTTATAGGGGCACAGAAAGAAAGTTTAAAAAATGATAAAAATATAGAAGGAAACACCTACAATGGCAAAAAAAAAAAACAGTACCATTCTAAAATATTGCGATGATCTGCACAATTCCGAAAAAAGACACACACACACAAACAAAAAAAGAGCAAAAAACAAACGTATATAACGATTGGAACGCGAGACAGCCGGAATTGGTATCGGCACTAGCATAAGCCAGCGGTAAGGTTCAAACGGTTTATGGGTACCACAACTTCCCCTTTTCCCTTCCTGTTTCCCTTTAATATAATGAACATAAGAATATAACCCAAAACAGGTAGACTTCCAACTCCATGACCACAATCTTGAAATGGAGAAGGAGACCAAACGTAATGTTGAGAGATTGGTCATGGAATTCTCGCCGCTAAATTGCCGGCTAGCTCAGGAAGCCTAGTCTGCTGGTAAAACACTGTCGCACTAAGGAAGAAAAATCAAACTCAAAACTCCCCGGATGGGTTGCGTGAAGATTCATCATGTATTTCAGTAGACATCGGTAGTATAAGTGAAAGGCCAGTATAAATCCCTCGGGTCATTGGCTCCTAAATTTTGTTATGCTGTGCCTCAAGGAGAAACCCCTGATCAGAATCATAAGAATCAAATAAAATGGAAAGCTCTAATCAAAACATAGTCAGAAAAGAAGTATTTCATTACCTAAAAATATCAATAGAATACTAAAGACAGCAATCGTATTTATTATCTTATGTAAGTTACACCATAAATAATGTCTCTGCTCGTACTTGTCAATGTCTGGTATTTGTTGAACTTCTTACTGTGTTTTATTTCTAAATTAACACATAACATTGTGATTTTCTTTTGTTCTCAGCTGTGCAATAACTAGATTAATGCACAGGTCAGCTGTGCTATAACTACCCGTGTTGTACTGCACAGGTCATATTTCATGTGTACCTGGAGTGTACTTCAAATGCATGATCAGTAAAAAAGTTTTAATCATTGACAGTTATTATACTTTAATTTGATTGATTGGGTGATATATAATGAAACTTTCAGCAATACATAATTATCATAACGGCTAGGAGATGACCATTTTATTCGAGGGGAGGAGATGGCATTCTGAATAATAAGTGAAAATAAATATTCTGGCCTACGCCTCTCTGAAAATTAAAAAAATTAATATTTTGGCTGCCAGATTCCCTTACAGTATGGTAAAAATAAAATAAATAATCTTGCCCTAAAGTGTTCTAATCTGCAAATTTTCGAAATAAATATTCTGGCTCGGCAATATTTGCCAGACCTCCCACCTAGAATCAAATGGTCGTTTCCCATTAATTGGGAAATAACACTGTCTCCACAACTCTCTGAGAGCCTGGTGCCAATATATGTGGAGCCCGGGCCCAATGAATGGAGCCCTAGGCCTTACGAGTGGAGCTAGAGACTAGGGCCCTTGTGTTGGAGCCTAGTGCCCATGTTAAAACTCTGAGCCTGTATCGCTCACCTGACAAAATGCTAAAGCAGGGTTTTCGATGTTATGCATGATGGCCATGTTTTTTATGTGAATTTCCATAGGGCCAAAATAAACTATGTTCTGTGCTGGCGGCCATGTTTTTTATTGGATCCAAATGAAATCAGCAATCTTTGTTTAGGACCTTCAGTTCATCATTCTTGTAAGGTTTGGTTGAAATTGCTTCAGCGGTTTCAGAGCAGAAGAAGAAAATGTGAATTTTCCCATAGGGTCCAATGTTAAACCTAAGTTCTGAGGTGGCGGCCATGTTTTTCATCTGATCGCAAGGAAATAAGCAATCTTTGTAAAGGACCTTCCATACATCATTCCTGTAAAGTTTGGTTGAATTTGCCTCAGTGGTTTCAGAGCAGAAGACCAAAATGTGAATTTCCCATAGGGCCAATGTTAAACTATCTTCTGTGCTGGCGGCCATGTTTTTTAGCGGATCAGAACGAAATGAGCAATCTTTTTTGAGGACCTTTAGTACATCATTCCTGTAAAGTTTGGTTGAAATTGCTTCAGCAGTTTCAGAGGAGAAGAAGAAAATGTGAAATTTCTCATAGGGTCCAATGTTAAACCTAAGTTCCGTGCTGGCGGCCATGTTTTTTTATCAGATCGGATAAGCAATTATTTATGTCTAAAGGAGGCAAGTTAGTAGGCAAACGAATAACAATGCTCGATGATCTGCCTGTTTGCATGAAAGAATACCGTAGCGATCTGGCAAAAGAAGCATATAATATAAGGCGCAATGAGAAATTGAAAACACGAATAAGAGCAGTAGGAGTCCGTTTAGTTCTCGAAACGCGTCTAAACTCTAGAGATGTGTGGCAAAAAACGCAAGGAAATGAACCCTTTATAAAAAGGGATTTTTTTAATATTTACAGTTACTGTGTTTGAATAAATTTGCCAACTTTGGATATATACTTGTTTACTTATGTATAAATTATCATTTTAATGATCAATATAAAGTAGTACTTATTATTAATGTAATATGATATTACTATAGTATATAATAATCTTCTATATTTCTCTTTAATTTAGGAAAATAATATGTAAGTATAATGTCTGTGTGCTTTTAGTTATGCTTTTTGTAATATTTTTTGTGCTTTTTTTTCTTCTTATGCTTGTTCCTTTTTTTATTTTATTTTTCAATCTTTTCATCTTTCTGCTTTGTTTTCATGTGTTTATCTTTTTTTATTTCATTTTCATTATTATTTCATTTCATTTAGACTAACTATTATTTTGAATATGCATTTCCCTCTTCTTTTTTGTAAAGTTAGTTTTTATTATTATTATTTCTTTTCCTTTTGCTTTTTCTTTTTTAACTTAATTCTGCTCTTGACTGACTTCCATATTTAATTTATATAATCATTTTCATTTTTGAATCATGCAATGACTGTTTTCATTATGTTTTCTTGTGTTATATCATGTCTTTTTTGTTACCTTTACTGTCTATTTGTATATTTTTTATGTTTATTAGTTTTGCTTTTCTTTTGCTATAGCCATATTTGCTAGCTTACTAACCACTCATGCATGGTAAAGATATTGATACATAGACTGTATACATGTAGTAATGTATGTCTCTGTATGACATGCTTTACAATTAACACACACCGGTAACAAAACTACTCTTAGAAAGACAATTTTCCAGTATCCCTTTAACCCTTTTATAGTTTCCTATTGATAAATTTACAGATATTTATATGATAGTTATTTATTAAGGATGACCCATATTTATATGATAGTTATCTATATAAGGATGACCCATATCTATATGATAGTTATCTATTAAGGATGACCCACATTTATATGATAGTTATCTATTAAGGATGACCCATATTTCAATATATCTTCATATTTTATTCAATTTTTTGACTCAATGAATTCAACAGACCCATAAAAAGCAGAAAGTGACCCCCCTCCTCACCAAAAAAAATAATAAATAAATAAATAAATAAATAAATGACTTTTGAGAAATTTACTGATCATAAATTTCTGTCAATATTGCATTGGCTCATATAGTAAGATTTAATGATTAGCTAAAACCTGGGGAAAGTTGATATGTAATGTTATGTTGATCTGATATGATCAGTTTTACATGATGTGTCATGACAAATGTCATTGTTTAATTCTGAAATCTATTACTACAGTGGAAAGCAGGAATATTAACACATGAAACAGATGACTTTTTAAACACAATATGAATAAAAAGTAAAGAAATACAAACAGCTTAAATATATATTGATTAAATTATACTTATGTCATTGTTAGGTAATAACATATTTATATTATAAACTAATACTCAAATTCTGTAAACTAAACTGAATTGCCTCCCCTTTTCCATGTTTTGTCAACAATTGAGTGGGTATACTTCAGGAGTGTGATAATTATATTTGGTTTTTATGGTCAGCAAATACTTACATGCTGAAAAACTTACTTTTTCATTGTATTTTATGTTTTATTATAGAAATAGAATTGGCAGAGTATAAAATTTATGAAAGAACATGGTTTGAGGTAAATTTTGTTGTTCAAGAATTATTTATTTTACAGACAATTTTACGAGACAAATATCAGAGGTCTATACATTTATATAATATCAAATTCTTCCTATTTTCAAAATATGTTTAATTGAGTAAAAACATTTTACAAATTGTCTCGTAAAACTGTCAAGGTTTAAATTCACCGGAAAAGCGGAGAGATGTGTTTGATTTTCTGAAATCCAAATCTTGCAATATTTATTGTCTACAAGACACCCATTTTATAGAAAAAGATGAGTCAGTTATAAGGTGGGAATGGGGAGGAGAATGCATCTTTAATTCTTATTTATCAAATCAAAGAGGAGTGGCAATTTTATTTAAGAATAATTTTGAATACAAAATAAACAGAACAAGAAAAGATAATAACGGTAATCTTTTATGTTTAGACATGGAAATTGAAGGGAAAAAGACTACTCTTATTAATTTATATGGTCCAAATCAGGATTCTCCAGATTTTTTTGATAAAATAAACAATATAATTGAGGATTGTGGAAATCAAACTATTCTGATCACTGGAGATTTTAATTTAGTACAGGACCAATTACTTGATACATTTAACTACTGTAATGTTAATAACCCCAGGTCAAAAGGAAAAATAGTAAATTTAAAAGAAATATATGATCTTATTGATCCTTTCAGAGAAATTAACCCAGAACTTAAGCGTTTCACATGGCGAAAGAGTAATCCAATAAAGCAAGCACGACTTGACTTTTATTTGATATCACAGAGTTTCTTCCATTTTATACAAGATGTAAAAATTTTAGCAAGTTATAGATCTGACCATTCACCAGTGGTGCTACAGTTTAAACTTCAAGATTTCAAGATAGGGAAAGGGTTGTGGAAATTTAATAATTCGCTTTTGTATGATCCAGTATATGTTCAATTAATGAAAAAAGCTATGAAACAGATAAAGGAACAATATGCATTGTTAATTTATGACAGAGAAAATTTGAATGATTTAGATTGTAATGATATACAATTTACTATTAATGATCAACTTTTTTTAGAAACTTTATTACTTGATATTAGGGGAAAATCAATTTCATATGCAAGTTATAAAAAGCGGGAAAAAAAAACAAGCATGAAGAGCGATTAGTTGAAGATATAAGAAGGTTGGAATTAAATATACAAGACAATTTAGAAGAACTTGAAACCAAAAAATCTGAATTAAAAATATTACGTCAAGAAAAAATGAAGGGACAGCTTATTAGGTCAAAAACACAATGGATCCAGGAAGGTGAAAAACCAACTAATTTTTTTATTAACCTCGAAGGTAAAAATTTTGTAAATAAAACAATACCAAAACTTGTTAGTACTACTGGTGACACGATCAGTGATCAAGATGAAATTCTTACAGAAGCCAAAAAATTTTATCAAAATTTATATACAAAAAAAGAAAACCTAAATGACATTGATCTAAATAGGGAAATCCCATTTCAGAATATTCCTAAACTGAATGATATTCAAAAAGAATCTTTGGAAGGTGAAATTTCATTTTCAGAATTAACTGCTGCTATTAAACGCATGAAAACTGGCAAGAGTCCAGGATCCGATGGATTCACCAGTGAATTGTTAAAAATTTTTCTGGATAAGTATTGGTAAATTCATGTTAAGATCCAAGTTTCCAAACTGGTGAAATGTCAGTCACTCAAAAACAGGGAATTATTACATGTATCCCAAAGGGGGATAAACCAAGACAATTTTTAAAAAACTGGCGTCCAATAAGTCTTCTAAACACAGTTTATAAGCTAGCCTCTAGTTGTATTGCTGAAAGAATAAAGTCTGTCTTGCCAGATATAATAAATACTGACCAGACCGGTTTTATTCCTGGGCGATACATCGGAGAAAACACAAGACTTATATATGATATATTAAATTACACAGAGGAACAAAATATCCCTGGCATTCTCCTCCTCATTGATTTTGAAAAGGCCTTCGATTCAATATCTTGGATTTTTATTGATAAAGTTCTTGAGTTTTTCAATTTTGGAATTTCTATTAAACATTGGATTAAAACTTTCTACACTAATATTAAATCAGCGGTAACACAAAACTGTTTTCTTTCAGATTTCTTTGAAATACAAAGAGGGTGTAGACAAGGGGATGCTTTATCACCTTATATTTTTCTTCTGTGTGCTGAAATTCTAGGAATTCTTGTTCGCAATAATAAGGAAATTAAAGGTATAACTATTGATGATTCTGAGTATCTTATATCTCAATACGCAGATGATACTTCTTTAATTTTAGATGGATCCCCAGAATCTTTAGACGCATCTCTTCGCACACTTCAAAAATATGCTGACATGTCAGGTCTAAATATTAATTTAGAAAAGACTAAGGTAGTTTGGATAGGGAAGAATAGGTTCAGTCAAAATAGTATATGTACAAAGTTGGGATTGCAGTGGGGTTCCAGCAGATTTACATTATTAGGGATAGAGTTTTCTGTAAATTTAAGTGAAATGGAACATCTGAATTATTCTTCAAGGTTTAGAGAAATAGACAATGCAATAAAACTGTGGTCTAATCAGATATTATCTCCTATTGGGAAAATAACCCTTATCAAAACTTTAATAATTTCAAAACTTAATCATTTATTTTTAACTTTACCGACTCCTAGTTATAATGTTATTCAACAATTTAATTCTAAACTATTCACCTTTATCTGGGATGGTAAACCAGACAAAGTTAATAGAGAAACCCTTTCACAGCCTTACAATTTAGGGGGGCTAAAAATGGTAAATATTAATGAATATATTAAAGCATTAAAACTAACCTGGATAAGAAGAGTTTTAAAACAAGAGTCAAAATTGTTTAATCTATTTGCATTCACTGAAAAAATCGATAAAACAAAAATAGCTTATACTGGTCCAGACCATAGATTAAAAAATAAATTTTGGCAAGATGTTTATGATGCCTGGAATGATCTTCTTAAAAAAGTTCTCTACAAGATAAACTAAGTCCAAACTCATGTTGCTTGTGGAATAATAATAATATTAAAATAAACAATCATACTGTGTATTATAAGAATTGGGCTTCCAAAGGAGTATGGTTAGTAAACGATTTGATTGATTCATCAGGGAATTTTTTAGCATTTAATGTTTTCATAGAACAATATAATGTTAATACCAATTTTCTAATTTATCAAGGCTTAATTCATTCAATAAAATCTTATTTCAGATCAATAGATCTCAAGGTGAAAGATCTAAAGAAAATACATGGACCCCTTCAACCCAATAAAATTGTGGTATTTTTGAAATCAGAAAAAGGCTCCAAGGACATGTATAATGTATTAAATAATAAAATTTCAAACATCAAATGTAATATGAAATGGTCTGAAAAACTTAATTGTCAATATAATTGGAAGAAAATACATTCCCTCCCTTTCAAATTATCAAAAAGTTCTAAATTACAATGGTTCCAATATAGAATAACACACAGGATACTTGGTACCAATGAATTGCTATACAAAATTAAAATGTCTGATACAGATAAATGCACTTTTTGCTTACAAAGAGAAGAAACCATTGAACACATTTTTTGGCATTGTCCTAAGATAGAAAAACTATGGCAAGATCTGAAACTTTGGATATTTACAAATACTAGAATTGAAATGCCCCTTAACATAAATATTATTTTATTTGGACTATTAGAAAAATCAGATATGAATTATGTAAGAAATCTTATTCTGCTTATTTCTAAATTATATATATATAAGTCAAAATTAAACCAAACTCAAGTAAACTTTATAGCATTGAAAAATTATTTAAAACAAAATATTTGGATGGAAAAGGGTATATTTTTTCAAAATAATAAATTAGAAAGAGCAAACAGCAGCTGCTGGAACCCCTGGCTTCCGGTTCTGGAAGGATAGAATCTAAATTACTTCAAAAAAAGAATATAAAAAGGACGCAGAAAGGACACAGGTCGTAGAGTTTGTGTGGGTGGA
>MJUU01017557.1:5801-16284 GCA_002080025.1 Modiolus philippinarum | reverse complement strand
TTTAGTACATCATTCCTGTAAAGTTTGGTTGCATTTGCTTCAGTGGTTTCAGAGGAGAAGAAGAAAATGTGAATTTTCCCATAGGGTCCAATGTTAAACCTAAGTTCCATGCTGGCGGCCATGTTTTTTATCGGATCGGAACGAGATGAGCAATCATCATATAGGACCTTCAATACATCATTCCTGTAAAGTTTGGTTGAATTTGCTTCAGTGGTTTCAGAGGAGAAGAAGAAAATGTGAATTTCCCATAGGGCCAATGTTAAACTATGTTCCACGCTGGCGGCCATGTTTTTTTATCGGATCGGAACAAAATGAGCAATCTTTGTTAAGAACCTTTAGTACATCATTCATGTACAGTTTGGTTGCATTTGCTTCAGTGGTTTCAGAGGAGAAGAAGAAAATGTCAATTTTCCCATAGGGTCCAATGTTAAAACTAAGTTTCGCGCTGGCGGCCATGTTTTTTATCGGATCGGAACGAAATGAGCAATCTTTGTAAAAGACCTTCCATACATCATTCCTGTAAAGTTTGGTTGAATTTGCTTCAGTAGTTTCAGAGGAGAAGATGAACGGAGATGAACGACGGACGCCAAGTGATGGCAATAGCTCACACTGACCCTTCGGGTCAGGTGAGCTAAAAACTTGAACCAGTATTATTGCCCAACATAAAATTTGATATTAAAATCATTAAAAAATGCCCCGGCTGTAAAAATATGTACTTTACCACCCTCCCCGCTCTCAGTGAAAAGATTTTTTAGCAATAACTTTACCAAATCGGGCTAAAAAATCTCACGGGTCCCGTGAGCAAAAGTCTGAAAAAGTCTGAAAAAGTCTGAAATTTAAAAACAAAATTGACCGGGCGTTAGATAACGAGTAACGTTATCGATCCTTAAAAGACACTAGAATATTTTAAAAATTTGGTATGCTAATATGTACTTCTCATGAAAATACCTGACCGAAAAAAAAAATGAATTGTCTTGATTATATGAGGATAATTTCTTAAAGAACCTTATCTCAGAGTAAATGTATACCATTGATGACCATTGCAGGAAAGCGGGATGGAGAGGGGGTACATTTACAAAAGTTCAACCCTTCCACTTATACCTGCATTCGAAAGTAAAAAAAATATCTGTCCTACCTTTTCCAACGGTATAATTAATCTAAAGCATCTGTTTTGAGATCCTAAATTAAGTAATTATCCATAATAATTAAAGTCAATGTCGCCCGAAAAATGAATACGATAAATGTCCAGCAACCTCATGGTTGCATTAACATTGATAACTTTATGAAGATTAATTCAGTTTCGATCCGGTTGAGAAAGTCACTAAATTCCTGAAACTCTTCCAGCTTCAGCCATGGTCCAGCCAAAAAGTACTGCGAATATTTATATTTTTGCGGCTGATTAAGTCATGTGTTAAACACTTATTGACCAATCAAATCGGCATATGTTTGTTAATCTGCACAGCTGGAGTGACCTGTTGACCCGACCTCCTACGTCAGTCGGGTCAAGTAAGGTCACTCCGGCTGTGCAGGTTAACTAACATATACCGACTTGATTGTTCAATAACTATAACTAAACATAACTAAAAGGAAAACAATAGCAAAATTTAATACAGCAGTTTAGTAATTTTGATCATGAAATGATAAATTTTTGACATTTTAATCTTAGTTTAACGTTTTCATCGAATCAAAAGTTGTGCTTGAAAAACGGTGTAAAGGGTTTAAAAATGGTGCCAAATTCACAAATAATATCAATTCATTAAATAAAATCGAAAATTGTTTGTACAATAGTTGAAACTTTTGTGAAGTTTGATAGAATAAATTTTACACTGTAAACTGATTAGATATAATCGCATATTCAAAAACAAACTTCGGTTTGCATCGACCCACTGATAACACATTACTAAATTCCAAGGTTATGGTAATAACTTTACATTTCGGCAACTTATAAATCTTTCATAATGCAGATAAATTTCCATTTTAATTTCAACCATGTGTGATAACAGGCATGGAAAGAAGATCAAATTAAATATGCAACCAGGAAGAAAATAAACATTCATGACGTGTTCAAATGAAAATCTTCAGTTGATGTTGACAAATATAAGTTAACCTTCGAATAATTTATCTATCGATCTTTATTTTTGTGAGAATATTTGTAATTCATTACAAAATACAAAAAAATGTATATACCCAAGTTGCATAAAGAATAGTAAATTTTGTTATGCTGTACACGTGTTTCAAGGAGTAACCTCTCATCAACAACATTAGAATCAAATAAACTGGAAAGCCATTATCCCAAAGTAGTCCCGAGAAAAGTATTCGGTTCTTAAAATATCGAAATAGGAGGCCACATTAATTTCGAAGGACATCTACCGAGTGCCATACATAGAATGGAGCCTCGGTATTTTTCAAGTAGTTATAATTTTGAAAAAAAAAACATAATATATTTCTATAAAACGCAAGGTAAAATTTTCATATCAGACAAGTCTGCCTATGGGGCTGCTGAATACATGTACCCTCGAGGACCCCTGTTCAACAAGCTGTGGCATCAGCCCAGTGGTTCAGAATATAAAAAAATACCTAGGTTGCATACAAAAACAGTAGATTTTTATGCTTTACACGTGTATCAAGGAGTAACCTCTCATCAGCAGGATTAGAATCAAATAATCTTGAAGGCCATTATCCGCAAGTAGTCCAAAAAGAAAAATTCATTGCAAAAAATATCGGAAATGAATTACTTGCAGCGATTTAACATTTATTTGAATTAAGTCATTTTATTAACTACCATTTTTTTGTACAAATGCAATTTTTGATTAAATTCATTCGTTTTAGGTAAAAGCATTTTACATTTTTAAATTGCATTTTATTACAATTGTACAGCATAATTTTGGATTATGCCGGAAAGCATACGGAGTTTACATCTCCCAGCTCATTCACTATTCAAGGGCCTGTGGTCCATACGGCGACTTCCTTGCAAGAGTCAAGTAACGATTAGGCTACTTAAACAAGGGTATGTTACCCAAAACTTGAAGTAATCCCCCAGAAGTTTTATAGTCGGCATCACCATTTTGTGGAACGCTATGGGATATTTGTTTCCCAGATGGCAATATATATTTCCCTTTAAAGCTAGATTGTTGCTTCCTCTACCGAACTTGACATGTTTAACACGGTGGGTGTCTTATAAGAAGCAGAAGAAGCAGGAGATGCCTACTCTGCTGGTGCACCCGATCTCGCCCGTGATTTTTTATTGAGTTAGTATTGTTCATCTTTGTGTGTGTGTGTGTGTCTTCATTTTTGTTTTCTGTACCGTATTTATGTTGTGTCGCCGTATCCCTGTTGTTTCCGATGTTGCCAGTTTCCTTTGATTATTCGAACTGACAGTTCGGTTCTCACCTACCTTTCGAGGGTTCTCTATATACTGTATTATCTCCTTGATTTTTTACTGACTTATTTTTAATTTATAGATTAAATTATCAATACTTGATATTTAAATGGGAATCCTTTGCTTTGCATTAACACGTCTGTCTTTTAAGCAAAATGTTCGAAATTATCAATAGACAAAAAAAAAAAATAAATAAAAAAATTAAAAAAAAATAATAATAAAAAAAATAAAAATAAATAAATAAATAAAAATGTAAAATGTATAACTAGTCACGATTCAACATTTCTTTTGAATGTGTGAATAGATTTAGTCATTTTACAAACTAACATTTTTAAGTACCAACACAATTGTGGATTAAATTCATTCCTTTCAGGTAATAGCATTCTATAGTTTTAAATTGGATTTTATTACAATAATAATTTCAATTGCTATTGCAACGTCCAATTTCATTGGCCAACGTCACATTGTTTTGGTTTCAAAGGATTGAAATTATAAGAAATAAAAGTAATTTTTGAAGATTTTATGGATATATAAACGCGGGTTTTCACTCACAAACTTGAAATAAAGTCCCCCGGACTTAATTTAGTATGTGAAAGAGTCGGCAGCGTTTACATATCGATAAAAACCTCCAAAATAAAGTATGTTCCTATAATGTACAGCAAAATTTTGAATCAAATCTGATAGTAGTTTCGTGATGGGAAGTATATTTTATATACGTTTTGCATAATCTAAATTCACGTTTTCCATAATAAGAGAAAATTAACTTTTATAGTTAAGTTTTCTTATTAGTTTTAGTTTGTTGATTTGATTTGAATACAAGGAAAAACAAGCATACACATAAGTAACAAAACATGTATCATTTTGAATTTCATGTTGAAATGCAGTTGTCAAATTTAGTACTTTACATAGCAGCCATAGAAAACCAAATAACTGCCCACATTTGAGACTTGTTTCATATCAAAGTGGACCGTCTTCATTGATAAGCCTTCATTGATAAGTTTTGGGGATCGATTGAATGATATATATACCAACGGAAGTAGACTTTGATCAAGAAACACAACATTTCTGGATTTCTTCTAGTTTCAGAATAAAACAACGCCTTATGTGTAAGAAAATTTAAATTATTAGAGCGGATTGATCGAGCAAACATGATCTTGGTAGGGAAATATGTAGATTGATTGATTGAATATTGTTTAACGTCTACTGAGAAATATCAGCTATATCAAGACGAGAACAAGTTTGTTGATAAATAATCACTTTGGGGTATGGAAAGGGTCATGGGACGAGAAATTCTGACTGCCACTGGAAAAGTAGGGTGAAATCGAAAGGGGCGGGGAATTTAGCCTTGTAGCCGATCACCTACGGACCACTCAAAAAAAGAGCTTGCTTCAAGGATTCTTAAACGTGCAGGAAGCGTGGCATTTCTTTCAACTCGTGGACCTGAGTTTACTTTCCATCCGAAAGATGGATTGTGTATTTATTAATCCCGCACAACCACGGATGGGTCCTATTTCTATATCCCGAGGGTTCCCTCATGGTCAGCCCCGTTTAGGGGGGGGTCATACCCCGCAAGCCGTAGATACTAGGTCCTACTTCTATATCCCTGGGTTCCCTCGGGGGGGGGGGGGTATGTAGAGAAAACGCATTTTGACTAATGCTTAAAATACAAAAAATACCGAAGCTGATTAAATGTAGCAATTCAAGAGAGAACATAGCAGACGCCATACTAAAATATATGTCTGAAACTGTCGGAGGGAAGGAAAATGCAATTAAACTTATGTCATGTGATATGACCAAAACATACAGCATACTCTCTGATAAAAATAAAATACTCGCTCGGAAGCAAGTAAAAAGTACGAACGAATAGAAAGTTATTATTAGAACCTAAATTTATTTGGCACAAAAATTGTACGCACTGAATGAATTGTAGTGACCTGTAAAATAGCAAAGGTCGCGAAAGACGAATGATATGAGCAAGTATTTGTGCCTGAAATACTTACTAAAGGGTCTGATACGCAGACTTGACTCTTTGATTGAGGGGTAGACCTGTGAAGGCCTAAAATTTTCCAACCTCTTAATTTTTTTGATATTTACAATATTTAATGTATTGCTGTCCATATATACCTTGAGCAATTTTCAACCATTTTTACTGTTCCATTTTGTTCCTAGAGGTCATCAAAGATAGTATGTTTCCTCATATTATTTTTTCTGTTCAGGGCTTGCATCTTGTGTGTAAAATAGGTTCTAATTGATATTGTGTTTGATAAAAAATTATCCCATATGCCAAATTTAGTAGTACAAGCAAGTGTGAAAGTTAGCATTAAAAAAATCAATATCTTGAACTGAAATACATTGGTTATTTAGGCCATATTGACTGAAACTTTTACCTAAATTGTACCAGTATTAAACACTTCTTATAAAAAATTAAGTTGTTTAATTTTCACCAAAATCTGAGAATAGAACGGAAATAAGTTTGTGTAAGATATAGTAAAATTTTAGAAAAATCTACCGTTGCATTTTTTTTTTCAAAATTAGGAATAAATTAGGCGAAAATCAATAAAATTCCTGAAACTGTGCTTTAAATTCTCCCTTGAAAGAAATCTGAGTTTTATATTTTTCATTGTTTTCATATATCATTGGATGCTATGTAGAGTTAATGTGCTAGTAATAAATAACTAGATGTTAGGTAGTGATTTACATAAAAAAGGTTATTCATTTGATTCGTAAAGATTTTTTTTACATTATTTCATTTTTTTTTATACCTATCCCAATTGTGCTATTTTATTTGTATAAGTACTGTGAAAGTGAAAAACAGAGTTACCTCTCCATACCCCAGGTGGGTACAGAACACCAATTTATTTTTCATAGCCGGGATTTATAAAACCCCGAAAAATATCAAAATAACCCCCAAGTCGATACCAAAATATTCTTGAACGGGCATCTTCCAATAAAGTTGAAAATTTTCAAACACATCTTTATTCCATTTGCTTAAAAATCTACATTAATTTTTCAGTAAGTCCTTATTTCAAAACATCAATTATTATTTCCATTCAGTCAGTTTTCAGTAAATAGTACACCTTCCAAGCCTGCTGAGAGGTTGACCGAATTAAGCACTATTTTTGTGTGTATCAGTACAAAAGGTCAGTTAGTGACCTGGGTCCATATTGAAAGACCGTAAGTTTAATATTCCTTCTTTCCATGTGTTATTCAATTATGTAGGTCTTCCCGAGCATATTTTATCCAAATCTGTACAAAAATAAAGGAAAAAGAGCTATTTTAATAGTCAAACATCGCATGAAAATGAAGAATATTACATATTTCTCAATAATTTTAATAAGCCTATCTGAACACTATCCTGACCCTTTCACTTCAATCTAAAATGAATATAAACTTAAATAAAGCCATAAACTTCCCTTTTTCATCATTTTTCCATTGAATCTGTATGAAAAATGGCCTTTTCTATGAAAATTGTCCCAATCTATAGTTCATTGTTGCAAAATTCAGCTTTATTTTCACAATTAAAGCTCTTTTCTTGTGTGTAAAATTATTTTTTTATTGCTTTGATAATGTAGCATAGAGCATACCAATTCTAAAATGGGCCCATTTGTCAAAAATCCAACTAGTTTTAACCGTTTTACAGCTGTTTCAGTATAATCAACCCTTTTGGAATGAAAAGCACAGTCAATCCTTTGACAGAGCATTTGATGACGTCATATAAATTGTGATGTCATAGCATTATGACATCATCAGTTCATGTTGAAAACATTCATCAGAAAGCTTCATGTTACAACTATGAAGGGTGAAAGGAAAAAACACAAATTTAGACATGGTAACCAATCATTTCCTTTGAAAAGAAGACCTTGGAAACCGATAGCCCTAGAATAGATGTTGCATGCAAAGAATACAGATTTATAATAAATAAAATACTTGTTATTATTTATATTTGTATGTCGGTATGCGTGTATGTATGATTGGCGGTATGTGTATGAATGCATGTATGTATATATGTATGTATGTAAAAAGATATATAACAGGAAACACCTACAATGGCTGAAAATTATAATTACATGCCACAATCTGTCATGGAACTATACATGAAAAACACGAATAAGACAAGAAACAAACGTAGAAAACAAAAGGAACTCGGGGCAGCCGGACTTGGTACCGGCACTAGCAAAAACCAGCGGTAAGGTTAAACCGGTTTATAGGCACCCAAACCTCCCCTTTATCTGTCCCGTTTCCCTATAGTAAAACAAACATACGAATAAAACCCAATATAGGTAGACTACTAACTCCTTGACCACAATCTTGAAAGGAAAGAAAAAACAATACGTAATTTTGAAAGATGGGTCAAGGGGTGCTCGCCGCTAAACTGCCGGCTAGCTCAAGGAGCCTTGTCTGCTGGTAGAACACTGTCGCACATACTATGTATGCTTGTCAGTATGTATGAATTTATGTATCATGTGTATGTCGGTATGTCAGTATGTATGAATTTATGTATCATGTGTATGTCGGTATGTCAGTATGTATGTTCATGCATGTATACGCATGCATACATGTATGTATGGCGGTATAAGTATGAATGCATATATGTATGTCAGTATGAGCATGCATGTATGTTGGTACATCTATGTCAGTATGTATGTTGGTATGTACATATATGTCATTATGTATGTTGGTATGTACATGTATGTTAGTTTGTATGTCGGTATGTCAGTATGTATGTATGTCATTACGTATGTATTTCGGTGTATACTAGTATATAGGATGCATGATGGATAAAAGAATATGGAGTAAATGCACATCAGACAAAGTCTCTACAAATACATGGTAAAACAAGCGAAGGAACAACGCTTTTATTGTTGTTCTTCATCTGTTCTGTTATTATTGTTTTTGATGAGTTTCAAGGAAATGGTACATTGAAATTATTGGCAAAGTCTTGCAAGTTGTCTCCCTTATAACATGCATGATGCATTGTGTGCATCTTATTTTCTTGAATTAACCCAAAAATGTGCAAAGAAATGGCTTCATTCATGTGCAAAGAAATGGCTTCATCCATGGCTGGATTGTTCAACAAAAAATGTTATTTATGGCATCGAATGTTCTCTATGTGGTCTTCTGTATGTTGATGAAACTCGTCAGTCACTTCGGATCAGGATGACCCAACACAGGTATGATAATAAAGATCCACAATATCGGATGCTTTACAACCATTTTAATCAACCTGATTATGATCCTGCTCTTTCAATGAAGGTGCGATTCATTGAAAAAAATATACCATCATACTAATAGTCCTGTACTTAGTACACCATATAGGACAGACAGAGAACTTCACTGGATTAAAGAACTAGGCACTGCTTTGCCATACGGATGTAATGACAACATTAAAAGAGTGGGAAATTTATCTAGTCCAGCATGTAATAAAGTCAACGTCATGGGTTTGTTCAATACCAACAAGAGAACAACCCGTAGTCATGGCACTAGGACATACCATCGTCCAAATGTAAAAAGGGCAGCTAAATGTAGGCCACAGTCGAAAATGTTTCAAGATCTATTGTCCAACCTTCAACATCCACTTGGACTCCATTATATCAGAACAATTTTATTTTCCTTACCTGTGTCGTTATTGAAAAAACTGCGAGACTATAGTCTTGATCAGAGTGGAGATAATCCACTGACTCCACAAAATAGACTCTGCAGTATTATCTGTGATGTAGCACAATTAAGACTGTTTAAACCTGTCAGGACTGAAGAATTACATAACAGCAACAGGAAAGTTTTACATATACTATTTAAGAACAAAGGTATTGACGCTATTAATCTAAGCAATATACTTAATCACAAACAAGTAATATCGAAAATTCCTGTCTACTTCAATAATCAATCAGTCCCCATTATTTCCTACAGCTACTCCAACACCATCGCAAAGCATATCTTTAATTACAGAAAAGCATTGCAGGACTTAGATATTGAAGTTTACCCTAAAAATCCTCTGACGTGTGATTGTTCCAGTTCACCTTTTATATACCAACCATCTGGCCACATTATTACAGGTAATCTGGATATCATTGACCACGATGGTCTCAGGAAAATTATTTCAAAAGGCCCGAAGTTCAGGGAACCTCAACGTATCAACTGGAATCATAATTTTAAGATCATTATGGACGCAGTTGAGGAATATGCCAGATCCTGGATCAAGCGTGAATCTGAAGTTGATGACATCAACACATTGTCAGAGTGGGTAAAAGCTATCCGGTCTTTAGTGTTACGCAGAATACATAAATTGAAAAACTGCGTACAGAATACACAAAAATCTATTTTCAAAGACGGTGACGCTGTATCTTGTCTTTCATCCCTTCACGAAAAGTATGTTGTCGTCCCAGCAGACAAAGCCGCAAACAATGTTGTTTTTGTGTGCAAAAAGCACTATTATGATTGCCTAATACAAGAACTTGGCGTAGAAAATAGCTCAGGCAACCCCACATACAAAAATATTACTATAGATAAAGATGAAATCATAAATCGTTTATGGAATCTTAAACATTTCTACCAATGACAAATCTAATGATTTGCCTAGTTTGTACTGGACACCCAAACTTCATAAGTGGCCGTACAAACAACGGTACAATGCCGGGTCTTCCAATTGTTCTACTAAAGAACTGTCCATTATCCTAACTAAGATTTTGACTGCTGTGAAAGAAGGCCAGCAAAAATATTGTGACACTGTTTATTCACGTAGTAGGATCAATCATTTGTGGATAATAAAAAATTCTAAAGATCTTCTGAACAACTTGAAAACCCGGTCACTTTCTAAGATCCACTCGTTGAAAACATTCGATTTTTCTACACTCTATACTACTCTTCCCCATTCAAAATTGAAAAGTCGTTTGATTGATCTTATCAAGAACGCATTTACTTTAAAAAAGGACAGAGCTTTAAATATGTAGCCTTAGCATATACATCTACATATTTTACTAACAAAGTACCAAAGGGTAACACACGATACTACACTGAAGAACAGGTGATCAGCATGCTGGAATTTCTCATTGACAACATATTTGTCCAGTTCGGGGGCAAGATATTCCAACAGACAGTCGGCATTCC
>MJUU01017556.1:73806-88721 GCA_002080025.1 Modiolus philippinarum | reverse complement strand
TTTGAATGTTGAACGTTGAACTGCGAATGTTGAACGTTGAACTGAAAAAAAAATTTTGAATGTTGAACGTTGAACGTTGAACAAGAAACCAATTTGACTCTGGTCAAAAAAGTATTGGAGACAAAGATACTAGGGCAAGAAAATCAACAATTAATTTACACGGTACCGAGATGGCGAAGCAAAGGAGACCAGCCCAAGATATACAAGAATCCGCCAAAACGTGAAAGCGATTTAGATGTCCCGATGAAAAACTACACACTTCAAGATGAAGAACAACAATAAAAGCATTGTTGCCGCTTCTTTCGAGAACCCTCCTATTGGATCGGTAAATTTTGGGTTAACCCGTTAATGGCACCGTGCTAGTATGACGCTCATTTCTGCGTTTGTTATTGTCATGCTTAGTTTACTTTATGTCTATAGGAGTCTAGGATGATGTTTATTTCAACATTCAAATGAGCACGGGATGTGCAATATTTCATTTATCTTTTGCTGGAGAATGGGCGAGTCTATTTTCTCAGACACAAGTTAAACAAACTTATGAAGTCCTCTCCCGTATATACAGTTATTACAATAATAAATAAGCATGCTTATACAATTAACATAAATATAGCAATATCATTTTTGGGATAAGAAGAATAACATATGAAAACTGCTGTAATATTTAGACAATTTAAAGATACTCGGTAATACCTTTAATGGTGTGTATGGTGTTCAAACAACATAAAATCTCTTTGACTTTTTAATATATTCGTATATGAGCTTGAATATATATTCGTTCTGAGCATGTGTTAGTGCTGGGTTACCACAAGTTAAAAGTTGAAGTTCTATATTACAAATATTTGGTAACTAAGCAAGATTGTCAAGCAAAGAATTTCGTATTATTGTAAAATTTGGACAATTGAAGAAGAAATGGAATGAGTCTTCGCGAACTGCGCCACACAAACATGACGGGTCAGATATAATGTTTACCTTATATAAATCATAATTGAGAAATGAAGCTTGACATCTAGGTTGTGTCAGTATTATATTTAATTTTCGAGGGCCAACACATTAGTAGCTAGGAACTTGAACAATGTCGTTTTGCTTTCGCAATTCATTTTTAAAACACGAGACAGAATTCACATTTCTTAGTGTTAGCTCTGACTGGTTCCACTGACGAATAGTTGAGGGGATGAAAGAGTCATAAGTTGTCGAAAGTCTACAGTATGGTACAATAAAATTTTCTCCATCACGCAAGGGATATATAGTGGTACTTTTTGAATTTTTGGAGGTATTAAATTACAAAGATAACTCGGAGCATTGCCATTTTGTATATTATAAAACATTTGTAGTCTTCTGCTTTTTCGCCTGTCCGCTAGTACTTCCCACCCCAATTCTTTATAAATTAAATGCAAACTTGTAAAACTTGGCAATCCAGAAACAATTCTTGCAGCTTCTAGCTGTAGCTGTTCAAGTTTACTTGAATTTCACAACCCACAATTATCCCAAACTTCACAGGCATATTCAAATAATGGCCTGATGTATACTAAGTATATTTTTTCCAAATTTTTTCGACACAACCTATACTCGAATTTCCGAAGAACATTTAAATGTTTTGATATACTTAAAACAATATTTTCAATATGTATATTCCACTTAGCATCACTGCTAAACGTAACTCCTAAATGCTTGTTGCAGTTGGTAATAGGAATATCTTTACCATTTAATGTAAAATTAAGATGTGGAATATCTGTAATATAAAAATAGCATTATTTCCGTTTTATCGGGATTGAACGACATTAACCATTTCCTTGACCATTCATCCAGCTCCTTCAAGTCATGATCAATTACAGATTTTATCTGCAATTCATCATGACTAGAATAGTTGAATGAAGTGTCATCTGCAAATAGTCGACCAAGCGATATATATGGCACGCGATAGTAACAAAAATGCGGTATACCTAGTATTTCGAATGGAAACTAGGGGTTTTCGTGCGAAATACTAGGTATACCGTACGTTAACCATGGGTTTCCGATCGGTATACATAGTTTTCGGCGAAAACCTTAGTTTTCGATTGAAATTGAACTGAAACTAGGGGTTTGCGACGGAAACCCATAGTTTCCGATCGGTATCGTTAATTCGAGTTTCAAGCGAAAACGCTATTCATAGTTTTAGCCAATCAGAAACGAGAAACGGATATCGCTATTTGATATGTAACGTTCGTCCAATCAGAAACGGAAAACGGTATTCAGGGTTTAATTAAACCAATCAAAATTCTTTTTTTTCTGTTTATCGCTTATATTTCTCTCTTTTTTATTCAAATTTCGCAAGGATATAATGAAGGAAAATTTTCAAAACACTTAACTTTTTTTTACATTTTTAAAGAGTTAGTATAAACCGTCGACATAAAATTTTACTTTTCATATCTTTTTAACGCTAAAATTCATCAAGTTTTTGCTTCGCGAATTATAAAACTCCTTTGAAAGGATATTATGATGTTAAATTTTCAAAACATTGAATTTTTTTGGTCATTTTTATAGACTTAGTGTAAATGGCTGTTTCAAAATCTTACTTTTCATACCTTTTCTATGCCAAATTTGATGATTTTTGTATTTCGCAACATATCAAACTTCTTCGCAAGGATATAATGAAGTAAAATTTTCAAAACACTTACTTTTTTTGACATTTTTAAAGAGTTAGTATAAACCGTCGACTAAAAAATTTACTTCTCATATCTTTTTAATGCTAAAATTCATCAAGTTTTTGCTTCACGAATTATAAAACTCCTCTCAAAGGATACTGTGGTGTAAAATTTTCAAAACACTGATTTTTTTCGTCATTTTTATAGACTTAGTTTAAACCACTGTTTCAAAATCTTACTTTTCATACCTTTTCTATGCTAAATTTGATGATTTTTTTTATTTCGCAACATATCAAACTTCTTCGCAAGGATATAAAGAAGTAAAATTTTCAAAACACTTGACTTTTTTTTTAACATTTTTAAAGAGTTAATATAAACCGTCGACTAAAAATTTTGCTTTTCATATCTTTTTAATGCTAAAATTCATCAAGTTTTTGGTTCGGGGATTATAAAAATCCTCTCCTCTCGGCTTAGAGTGCTCTCTTTGTGGACTTATATATGTAGGGGAAACAAACGTATGTGTGGACATAGATACGAGGTCAAGGACAATAAGACCCGACATGTTTACGCACATTTTTACCAACCTGACCATTCCATTGTAAACATGAAAGTCAGGATTATCGAGAAAATATATCATAAAACAAATAACCCCACACTTAGTACACCTTACCGTCTACAAAGAGAGGAATACTGGATCAGAGAATTGGGGACCGCAATACCCTACGGTTGCAATGACAATATAAAAAATGTAGGTAATCTGTCAAGTCCAGGATGAAGTTCGGTGAATGTGATGAATATATTAAATGGAAGCCAACGCAGACCACGTAGTCATGGACATAGGCACTATACTGCCCAAAGTCTGCATGACATTTCAATTGATGGTCTTCTTCCGTTCATGACCATTCCTCTTGGTATTCATCACATTCGTACCAAACTGTATTCCTTGCCACTTTCAAAACTTCATTCCTTCTACAAAACATGTTTAGCATCTTCCGTAACTGATAGCCATTCTCTAGAATACAAATTAACAGCAATTGTTTTGGATATATCTAACCACCGACTGTTCAAGCCTGTCACCACATCCGCCAATAAACCTGATAACCGAACATTTATCAAAATTCAATTCGCCAATAAAGGCTTGGACGCTATAAATCTTGCTAACATTCTGCACAGCAAAACAGTCACATCAAACATTCCTCCTTATTTTAATGATCGATCAGTTCCACTCATCTCATATTCCTATACTAAACCAATTGCAACTTCCATTTTCAATTACAAACGGGTATTGCGTAACTTCCAAATTGATGACTTTAAAGCCAAACCACCTGATTGTGCTTGCTCCTCTTCCCCATTCAATTATAGTCCGGCTGGACACGTTATAACTGGTGACCTAGATATCGTAGACAACCTCAAACTACGAGATATCTTCTCAAAAGGTCCCAAATTCCGTGAGCCCCAGCACATCAACTGGAAGTACAATTTAAAGATTTGATGGATGCAGTTGAAGACTATGCTAGGAAGTGGGCAAAGAAAGAGAAAGAGGACGTTGAGACATTGTCCGACTGGATCAGGTCCATAAAGTCATTAATTGTAAATCGCATCCGGCGCTTAAAAACAGCAATGAAATCCAGAAATCCCAGTATATTTGAAGATCCCCTTGTAGTAAAAACTTAATCCAACCTCCATGAAAATTACGTCATTGTCCCTGCAGACAAAGCTTCTAACAACATACTGTTTGTGTTTAAGCAACACTATCTCGACCGCCTTGTGAAGGAGATGGGCATCGACAGTACATCTGGAAACCCTACTTATACCCCTACCACAATATCGAGGGATGAGATTGTAAAAAATCACACTTCAGTTTTAGCCTCATTTGGCATTTAAGCCAATGATGAACACAATCAACTCCCTTACATCTACTGGGTACCTAAACTTCACAAGAATCCATACAAACAGAGATTCATTGCCGGGTCTTCCAGATGCACCACTAAACCTCTTTCACAGCTCCTCACTACTTTGTTGACCGCAGTCAGAGATGGCCTGAGAAATTACTGAAATAAAGCTTACTCCACAAGCGGTGTGAATCAAATGTGGATTCTTAAAAATTCAAAAGATCTCCTTGAACAGCTATCTTCAGCCAGTCTTACCCATTGCCATAGCATTCAAAACTTTGACTTTTCCACTCTTTATACAACCCTACCACACAATAAACTTAAAACAGTAATTGCAGATTTAATACATCAATGTTTCTGCACTTAAAATGGAGAACGCAGATACACCTATGTAGTTATAGGGAAAGACAAGACATATTTTGTTAAGAACCACACTGATTCAAACAAGAAGTACACCGAGACTGACGTAATCAAAATGTTAGAATTTTTAATCGACAATATTTTTGTCGAATTCGGAGGTCGTGTTTTCCAACAGACAATAGGGATTCCTATGGAACCTTACTGTGCGCCGCTTTTAGCTGACCTTTTCCTTTACTCGTACGAGGCCAAGTTTTTACAAGGGCTTATTCAAAGAAACAAAAAAATATTTAGCCCAGTCCTTTAATTTCAGCTTCCGCTACATAGACGATGTACTCTCTCTTAATGATCTTAAATTTAGGGAGTATTTACATCAGATCTATCCCAATGAGCTTGAAATTAAAGAAACAACTGAAACACCTACTTCAGCTTCGTACCTAGATCTGTTACTGTCTATTGACGAAGATGGACGTTTGAAGTCTAAGCTGTATGATAAGCGTGATGATTTTAATTTCCCAATTGTGAACTTTCCCTTTCTTTGCAGCAATATACCTACCTCTCCAGCCTATGGAGTGTATATTTCACAGTTGATTCGTTACTGTCGAGCGTGTAGTTTGTACAGTGATTTTTTTAACAGAGCAAAAACACTGTCCCAAAAGCTGCTTAGTCAGGGATTTGTTCACCCTATGTTAATTTCATCCCTCAAGAAATTCTATGGCCGTCACCATAACATCATCGAAAGATATGACGTGTCAGTATCCCAAATGAAAGTGGACATTTTCAGCTTGATTTATGTCTTCCGGATTTGACTACCGACTTTGACATTTTCCTGGATTGACCCACTCACAGTGTGACAGGTGCTGTTAACAGAGCAGGACATGCTTACCCTTCCGGAGCACCTGATGTCACTCTCAGTTTCACTGGAGTTCACACTGTGAGTGCTTTGTTTTGAATGTTGTGATTTCTGTTTCTGTGCTTTTTGTCTGTCTAGCGTCGTTGTTTTGGGTCTGGCGTCGTTGTCTTCTATGTTCTCGTTTTGGCCATGCCTTTGGACTTCGATTTTTATAAATTTCACCCCTTTGTTTCTTCGTTATCTACTGCCGTTGTCTCAAAGGATACTATGGTGTAAAATTTTCAAAACACTGAATTGTTTTTGTCATTTTCAAAGACTTAAAGAGTTTAAACCACTGATTAAAAAATCTTAATTTTCTGTCTATTCTATGCTAAATTTCATAATTTTTTTATTTCGCAACATATCAAACTCTTTCGAAAGGATATCATAAACTGAAATTTTCAAAACACTTTATTGTTTTTGTCATTTTTAAAGAGTAAGTTTAAACCGTAATCTTAAAATTATACTTTTCATACCTCATAAATGCTAAAATTCATGAAATTTTTAACTTCCAAATTATATAACTCCTTGGAAAGGATATGATGAAGGAAAAGTTTTAAATTACTGAATTGTTTTGATCATTTATAAGATTGAGTTTTTGTTGTTTTTTACTGCTTATCAAATTATTTATTTTTCATACCAAATTTCATGATTTTTTTAAAATTTCGAAATAGAGTACACATCCAGTTATATGAAAATAAAAAAATCTTTGCTCTAGAGATTAGTTAAATTGAATATTCTTTTTAAACTAAGTCTAAAACGGCGATATTTCACAACTTTTACCTGGTGAAGGTGAATATAGACATTCGAGATCGAATTCTCTCAGGAACCGCTAATCTGATATCCATTCGCACCTAAATTTGTCAAAGGTACAACTCTATTTGATAATTAATTTATAATATCAAAATATATAAAATAAATAAAAGATACGTAATTTGAATAAAAAAGAGAGAAATATAAGCGATAAACAGAAAAAAAAATTCTGATTGGTTTGGTTAAACCCTGAATACCGTTTTCCGTTTCTGATTTGACGAACGTTAAATATCAAATAGCGATTTCCGTTTCTCGTTTTTCATTGGCTAAAACTATGAATAGCTTTTTCGTTTTAAACTCGAATTAACGATACCGATCGGAAACTATGGGTTTCCGTCGGAAACCCCTAGTTTCCGTTCAATTTCAATCGAAAACTAAGTATACCGATCGGAAACCCATAGTTGACGTGCGGTATACCTAGTATTTCGTACGAAAACCCCTAGTTTCCGTTCGAAATACTAGGTATACCGCATTTTTGGTACTATCGCGTGCCATAGATATAAGAGTATCTGCAATATCATTAATATAAACAATAAATAGTAAGAACCAAGGACGGACCCTTGGGGTACACCAGCTGAAATATCACAAAGTGATGAGTCTTTTAACACTACCCTTTGTTGTCGGCCAACTAGATAACTTTTGAACCAAGTTAATAAGTTTTCATTTTATGCAAAAGCCCCTTATGCCAAACTTTATCAAAGGCCTTTGAAAAGTCGCAAAACACAAAAAAATTAATTTCTGTTTTCTCAAGTGAATTTAAGATACAGTTATGCATTTCTATTAGTTGGTGAACTGTTGAATATTTTGGGAGAAAACCAGATTGAAATTAATAATTAGCTTATTCATATTCAGATGATTAAATACATACTTACAGATGACACGTTCCATAACTTTCCCAACACAACTAATTAAAGAAATAGGCCTGTAATTAGATGGGGTTGAATTATCACCTTTTTTAAAAATAGGTATCACATTTGCAATCTTCCAGCTGGTTGGATATTTAATTTGTTCAAGTGATTTGTTGAATATTATTTGAAATGGAATTGCTATTTTTCAGGACACATTTTTAACATTCTATGGCTGATTTTATCCGGTCCGGATCCTTTATTTGGATCTAAAATTTTGATGATATCTACAATCTCATACACAGATATATTAATATTACGAAGGATATTTTCGGTTTTGTTTGTTATATCGGGAAGTTGGACTTCATCATCATGTAAAGATGAAATGATACTAAAATATTTGTTTAACAGGTTACATTTCTCATCGTCTCCGTAAACTACATCATTAAAGTCATCATCCTGGATTATATTTTGTAATGGTGGTACATTGTAACAACCTTTGTTCTCTTTGATAAGCATCTTCATTATTTTGCAATAGGTCTTTGGTTTTGAAACATTATCTAAAATTATATTGTCCAAACTTTTTTCAAAATTTTTTTAGCTATCTTTTACAGGTTGTTTACTCTGTTTCTTTGTTTTTTATATTTGTCCATATCTGTCTGTCTGTTATATTTTTTTTGCAGTTTTTCTAAATCTGTCTCTTTTTCTGATGTCTTTTCGAATGTCATTATTGAACCAGGGACGATCATTATTGCGGACTGTTACCATTCTTGTTGGAATGCACTCCCTTGCAACTGCAACGAAGGTTTCAATTAAAGTATTGCACATTTCGTCAACATCCTCAGAGTTACAAAGGAATCCATTCCAATCTATCATATCAAGTTTTTCAGAAAATTTGTCAGTGTCGGCCTGGTCATATATCCATACCTCTCTTTTAAAAGATTTTGATTCATATTTTGGGCAGTCAATAAAAATAACGGAAGCATCATGGTCACTGATATCAAATGGAATTTTTAAGACATCAGAGTAATTATAATGTATCGTGTCACTGATAATAATTGGGTCAAGTAAAGTACGGGAATGTTCAGTAACTCTCGTTGGTTTATCAATCACATTTTTCAGATTAAATAAATTCACAGATTCAATTAATCTGTTATTATTTGCTTTAAACAGATCTGAATTCAGGTCACCCGTTAACAAAATGTTTTGGTTTATTTGATAATCCATTTCAATAGCATGATTAAGTCGAGTCCAATATTGTCCGTCTGTCCAGTGGGATCGATAAGTACAGCATAACAAAAACTTCTGTCCCTTACCTTTAATTTCTAACCAAATAGATTCATCTACGTGATTTTGCGGGTTACAGATAAATATTTTTTTGTATAAACGATTAAGCCTCCCCGTGATTGCCAAAGTTTCCTAAATCACGCCTGTCTTTTCGTACTACATAACAACGGCAGTAGAATACCGAAGGAACAAAGCACAAGATTACACAAATCAAGGTCCAGAGCCAAGGCAAAAGCAAGAACACCAGAAGACGGAAGACCAAAGACACCACATGCCCAAAAAAAAACACACGAACACCACATATACAACACAAAAAACCAAATCACTAACAGTGTGAACTCTCAATAAACAAGAGTGACATCAGGTGCCCTGGAAGGGTAAGCATGTCCTGCTCTGTGCACAGCACCCGTCACACTGTCAGTGGGTCAATCCAGGGTTAAGTCAAAACCGGTAATGTCAAATCAGGGAAGACGCGAATCTAGCTGAAAATGTCAGTTTTTATTTGTGACACTGACATTTCATATCTATCTATGATGTCGTGGTGACGGCCATAGAATTTCTGAAGGGACGAAAGTAACAAAGGCTGAACATATCCCTGACTCAGCAGTTTTCGTGACAGTGCTTTTGCTCTTTCCACAAAGTCTGTATGTACTGCACGCTCTACAGTAACGAATTAATTGTGAAATATATACTCCATATGCTGGGGATGCAGGTATATTGCTGCAGAGAAAGGGAAAGTTCACAATTGGAAAGTCAAAATCATCACGTTTGTCGTATAATCTAGATTTCAGACGTCCATGTTCGAAATCTGACGAAAAGGTATCCATAAGGATATCTCTATCATTGACATTTGAATCAAGATGCGTTTCCGTAATTGTTAAAATGTCAAACTTATCAGTAAAATTAGAAAGAAAGCTATTTTATTCCTTATACTTCTAATATACAAATTACAAATAGAAAGTGAATTATCACTTGTACTGGAATGGTTTCCAAATTCAGGTCCTGGATTGGATTCGACATTTCCCATAATCAGAAGAAAAAATAATACAAATAAAAAGAATATGATATCAATTTTCGGATTTAAACATTGTAGTATGCATAGCGAGACGATGAGAAATGTACAACGAACAGTTGTTAGAAAAAATGTCGATGTAACTGTCCCCATGGTAATTTATCTTGCACGATTTTCTATTGCCCGTTACACGTAAATGAAATAATTCGATGGATTCCCTGTAATCTTCAACGGAATTACCCATCAGGCTTAAGCATAAATTTTAATCTAATATTACAAGGACATTTCATCGAATTGTGAAATTTTTGAACACCACACACATAATCATAAACATTTAAATAAAACTGTAAGAAAGAACAAGTCAAACAAAATAAATAAAAAACTAAAATACACAGGAACAAAACAATGCAAATAGGGAAGAATATCATCTTCAATTTAGACGCTCTATATGTTACATCGAAAATGGGAATTTTAGAACAATATAATTGTACTAGTTGTGATTTAAACTTTTAATTTTGTTGTACTATATACGAAATGGCCGTTTCTTATATACACATCAAAATGCCTGTTTAATATTCAACATTACGAACAACGAAGCAGTTCACAATAGATTAATACTTAGAAAAAAAAAGTCGTTTAAGTTCTTAATTGAAATCTTTTGTATTTTTTAAAGTTGTTAATTGGAGTTTCTTGATATATTTTGATTATAATTCATATTTTTCTTCGGTAAATACCAAATATTCAAAATTTCAACATGCAATAGACAAGTAGTAAACGTCCAGTGTATGAAGGATACAAAGTTTTACAATTGCATAAGTGTCAAATAAATAATGTTATAATAATATACAACATTAAACACATAACATAATATATATACATCATTCATATATACAAGCAAAGGTATTTCCATAGTTAGGAATTTTTCTCTTTTTTTTTGGGGGGGGGGCGGTTTTTCTCAATAACTTTTCTTTCGGTTATGCACCTTATCAAAGTGGTACTAAAGCTGTTTGGCATAGGTGAGTGGTGTGGGTATATGACAGCAGCACATATGGCACCATTGATTCAAACTGTCCAGATATCCCACACCACCCACTATTTATTGTAACGAGAAAGTGAATTAGTAATCAGGTTGACCCTTGTACATGTATCATCCTTTTTGAGATTTCCCCTACTATTAAAACGCCATGTGTTTCTTTGATTAATAGATGGATTATCGTACGAAAAGGTAGTTACTCTTTTCACTATTACTTATCAAATTGCCTCGTCTTTTTATATAAAATCGAGAAAAAAGTAGAACATGAATGCTTTTAATATTAAGTGAATCATGAAGTGAGTTTGGGTTTAATTGTAAATGATGATCTGAAATAAGTACCCTTACCTTAATGCATTTTACTATATCTGCACACTATGAAAAGCCAGCATCCTAAGTTCTGAATTGTTAAACCAGTTTTATTGGGCCCAAACCTTCCCCCTACAGCCAATGTGATAAATAAAAAAACAATCGTAACAACAGTAAAATTCAGTTGGCAACAGGACTGAGTCAATTGTGAAAAATGGAACTGAAAGAACTAAATATGCGGACATAAACATGAAACCACAAGAGACTGCTAGCAGTTAACTGACATGCCAGCTCCAGACCCATTACCAACTGACAAAGTAAGTTATGTACCCCAGTATACAGCTTCCACCAAGATCCCTTCCTGTGAGGAGTTTAGGATAATGATTTCATGCATATACCGGAATACATAACCCGTGTCCATGCAATACAGATTTTAGAAATTTAGAATGTGTTTAGTTAAAATGCAAAGACTCTATCAAAAACTCAATGTTAATACCAAAGAAGGCCATACGTAATGACTTTACGACAATACCGTAATTGTAACCCTTATGAATTAGACGATTTAAAGGTTTTATAAGTTTGTTGGGCGAGTTTAAGTATTTTTTACTCTTATGTACAACATTACCGTAAAATAAGGGATGTGAAATACCAGCCTTGATTAGATGTTTACAGGTTGCATTGTATTTATGAACTAAGTCTTTATATCGATGATAAAATTTAGTAAAGGTTTTAACTAGTTTGTGATAACGAAAACCCTGATGTAATAGTTTTTCAGATATGAAAAGATTCCGTTCATTAAAATCGCAAACGTTATTACATACTCGAGCAAATCGAACAAGTTGAGATATGTAAACACCATATGATGGCGCTAATGAAACATCGCCATCCAGAAATGGATAATTAACTATGGGAAAAAAAAATCGTCCCTTTCATCATAAATTTTAGTATCTAATTTACCATTCATTATATCAAAATTGATGTCTAAGAACGGACAATGATGATTATCAGAATTGGCTTTATTCAAAGAAAGTTCTTTAGGGTAGATGTTCTTATAATACGTATTGAAGTCGTCATTATTTAAAGTTAAAATATCATCCAAATATCGGAAAGCGTTGTTAAACTTTTCAATTAAATGCCGTTTAGATGGGTCTTTGCTGATGTTGGTCATAAACTGAGATTCGTAGTAGTACAAGTAGAGGTCCGCTATAAGTGGTGCACAATTGGTACCCATAGGAATTCCTATGACCTGGCGATAAATACAGTTACCGAAACGAATGAATATATTGTCAAGTAAAAATTCAAGTGCTGAAATCATATCAAAACAACTCTAATTAGTTGAATTCTTTTGTTTTGTATTACTAAAATGTGTTTTAAAGGAATTAGAACATATATATTCACAATCGGATTTTTTGAATGCCCATTGAATAAGACGTCTGAATTTTTCCCTTATAAGATTATGTGGTAAGGTAGTATACAGGGTAGAGAAATCAAAACTTTCAAGGGATTCAAAATGGGCATTATAAGCATTCATTCAACTTCCAATGAATTTTTTACACTCCAAAAATGATTGACACCACTGTTTTCATATACTTTGTTACAGAAATTTATAACCAAGTTTTTAATAGCAGTCAAAGTATTAGTGAGTATAATAGAAACTTTAGTTGTAGAACAGTGACTAGATGACAAAATGAATCTAGATTTATATGGCGTTTTGTGGAGTTTAGGAACCCAGTACATAGTTGGAACTGTTTTACTATCAGGTTTAGCCTGTAAAGATGTGGAATATAGAAGAAATATAGAAGAAAAAGAGAAAGACAAAAACAAAAAATCTTTTGAGAACAATAAACAACAGAAAAAAAGTTCATTGTTTATAATCAAATTATTAGTTTACAATAGAATAATCATTGTTTATAATATAGTTATAAATGAATTTAATAGTCGTGTTCACTGTTGTTCGGATCGTCGTTCATCTCAGTACCTCCACGCTGGCGGTTTTCAACGGCTCGGATGTCATCAAAGTTTCTGATCAGCAGTTTGCGGCTATTTTCTGCGACCTTTACATAAATCCTCCCATCTGTGGTCCAGTATGTGTAAATTTGACCCTGAAATTTCAACCTCGATAACGTAGATACCATCTCAGTACGAATTTTTGTTAGGTTTTCTGTTATGAAGATCTTATTTTGGTCACCCTTAAGCAATTTTTTTACTCTGTATATGGCCTCAAGGGTACGGTAAGAGAGGAAGCGCACTATTACTTGCGATTTTCCTTTTGAGACCCTGCCGATAACATGGGAACGAATGATGTCAGATTGTGTTATGGGCACCTTCAGTTTGTCTCTGCATATATTTATGATTAGACTGTCTGTGTCAACAGGATGCCTTATTTTACCAGACTCGTCTACAGGAACATCAATATTATGGAACCTTAGGCTGGTTCTACGGGAATATAGTTCCTGCTGTTCCAGTCTAGATCCTGGATTTTAGTGTACAGTTCTTCAATTTCCCTGTCATGTTCATTTTGTATATCTTTGTTTTCTCTAACTTGTTTTAATAGACTCATGTACTTAGAGGCTTGTTCTGTGATCATATTACCCTGTTGTGCCATTGTTTTTGTTGACTTTCTATTATTTTTTGTTGTTGTTCAATTTTGGCCATCAAGGGTTCTGTTTTTTTCATCAATTTTGTCATTAATTGTTTCAAACAATGACTCTGTTATTTTTTCGGAGTTGACAGGAATGAGTTTTTCAAGAACATCTGGACTTGTCAAGGCCTCTATTATTTTATCAGCCATTGTTGTTCGAGATGCTGATGTCTTTCCTTGAGAGAGGCCTGTGAGGTTACTCATCGAATCACGACGTCTGATTTGGCGCATTTGTTGCTTTGCTGTTGCTGGGAAGTCATCGGGGCTTTCGGGATTTTGTCTTTTATTGTTACGAGATGGTGTAAAAAGATCATGAGCATCAGATGTGTCTCTTGAAAGGTGTAGTTGCGAACTGCACAGACGGTCAGTTGGGTTCATGAAGGCAGCCATATTGAATTTTTGTTTACAAACATGGACTAAAAGTTAGTGTTAAGAATGTTGAAATGACACAATACATTAATTTTACAGCTTCAGATGATTGCAGTTTGCGCATGCCAAAAAAAAAAAAAATAAAAAATCAGAGACTTTTTATTATATCAGCACATTTCTTTCACGTTTGTGCATTTTTCTTCATTCTCGATTTCATAACTTGATAGTTCATGCTATAAAATACGGGACTTTCCAGATAGGAACTCTCATGTTATTTATAGGTCTCTTGAAATGCCAGTAAGAAGGATAACTAGATTACAGTTCTACTGAATATAAATATATACCACATAAAAAACTAGATGTTGTCGGAAACGACAGCTATCCCCGCACTCCCTGTTTGACACAGAAAACAGTTGTTATACACCCTTGGCATAATTTTTTTCATTATCTTTGAAATCTACCTACTGATAGTCATTATTGTTCTAGGATATATGGTTGCTAAGTAGAATTCCCAAAAATAAGTGGTCTTTGAGCCTTTCAGGAAATTAACCAAAATTGGAACCAAATATTTTTGAAATCCAGTTGATGAAAATGTTTTTCCCAAACTAAATAAACAATTTAAGTATGGTTGCTAGGTAGAATTCCCAAAAATAAGTGGTCTTTGAGACTTTCAGGAAATTAACCACAATTGGAACCAAATATTTTTGAAATCCAGTTGATGAAAATGTTTTTCCCAAACTAAATAAACAATTTTAGTATGGTTGCTAGGTAGAATTCCAAAAAATAAGTGGTCTTTGAGACTTTCAGGAAATTAACCAAAATTGGAACCAAATATTTTTGAAATCCA
>MJUU01017556.1:53150-73168 GCA_002080025.1 Modiolus philippinarum | reverse complement strand
GTGGTCTTTGAGACTTTCAGGAAATTTACCAAAATTGGAATCAAATATTTTTGAAATCCAATTGATGAAAATGTTCGTCCTAAACTACACAAACATTTTAAGTATGGTTGCTAGGTAGAATTCCAAAAAATAAGTGGTCTTTGAGACTTTCAGGAAATTTACCAAAATTGGAATCAAATATTTTTGAAATCCAATTGATGAAAATGTTCGTCCTAAACTACACAAACATTTTAAGTATGGTTGCTAGGTAGAATTCCAAAAATAGGTGGTCTTTGAGACTTTCAGGAAATTTACCAAAATTGGAACCGCCTTTCAGAATCTTAAGTTATCAGAATTTTGCTTTTTACCAAACACTTGTCAGAATATAATATAATATGCCAAAATTTAAAAAAATATGTGTCTTTGACATTTTCAGGAAATTTACCAAAGTTGGAACCGGAACCAAAATTCCAAAAGCTTATTGCAAATCTACAGACTATATGCAACAATTCTATAACAAAATTAAATCCCTAAATCCATAAATGTAGGAGGAGTTTGTGTCACATGCCACATGTGTAAAAATTGACATCATGGGGCCTCTTGTTTGCACCAAGACCAATATCGAAAATCCGAAAGCTTATTGCGCATCTGCACACTATATGCAACAATTCTACAACAAAATTAAATCCCTAAATCCAAAAATGTAGGAGGAGTTTGAGTCACAAGAAAAGTGTGACGGACGGACGGACGGACGGACAGACGGACGGACGGACGGACAGACGGAGGGTATAACATTATCCCCGAACTTTCTTCGAAAGTGCGGGGATAACAAACTATTTATGGAATTGAAGTGTACTTATAATATGTCCAACATGACAATTATTCAACTAAATTTTAAATGACGAAAAACAATTCATCCGAAGCGCTACAAATAGATTAAATTATAAAGCACTCTTAGCTCAACAGTGTTAATTAATTTGTGATTCCCTCTCAATGTATTGGTGTATGGATTTTTCCCCATAATAATAGATTTGTGTCCGGAACCACACGACCCAAAAGTCCCGTATTTTGTAATGCTCTGTACGTGTACACGATAAGTAATGGGTTCTGTTCATATACACAATAAGTAAACGTTTTGAAACACATGAGTCCATGAAGAATTGTGATTTTATGTAAGTATATTTTGATTTTGAATACTTGATAATTGCCCTACTTATCTGTAACTGTAAAGTAAAATGATCATTGTAATGGTCTTAAGCAGCACTACAAAAGTTTCATTACTCTAATTTATACATGCTCATTAAACTCAAGTGGAAAATGTCAAATTTCAAATAACTCAAAACATTGAGTTCTGTATATAATCGTAGGCATCACTTTATTTTGTCTTATTCGTACAGAAAATTTCAATAAAAACAAAATAGAAAAAAAAATCATTTTGTCATTAGACATATTTAAAGTCTAATATGAACTATATTTCATTAATTTATTAAGTCATAGTTGATGGCAAAGGGACAGAAAAGTTGGCTATCCAGGAGTTATAGTTTAGGTGGGCGAGAAAGGCACTAATGCGCCTGTTAAGGGGGTAGACCTTGGGAAGCCTAAAATTTTCCTCTCGTTTAATTTTTTTTTAATATTTTCAGTATTTAAACTACACATGTTCATGTCGACTTTAAGCAATTTTCAACAATTTTTATCGTCCCGTTTTATGTCTAGTGGTCATCAAAGATACCCAGTTTCCTCATATTATTTGGTCCGTTCAGTTCTTGACTGTGGTGTATAAAATTGGCTCTAATTAAATTTGTATTTGATTTAAAATTATTTAAAATGCAAATTCCTGTGGTAACTGGTTTAGACATGTGTGAAGGTAAGCATGAATAATGATAGTAAATTTAACTAGTTTGAACTGAAATACATGGGTGTTCTGAACAGTATAGGCTGAAATTTTTGCTCTATTTTGAACACTATCAAGCACCTCTTGTAAAAAATTCTGTCGTTTAATTTTCACCAAAAACTGAGAATAGGAAGTAAATAAGCATATATAAGATATATCAAAATTTTAGAAAATTCTACCGTTCCAATCTGTGCTATAAATTACCTCCCTTGGAAGAAATCCGACTTTTACATAGTTTCATTATCTTTGGACAGCATTGCAATAATATAAAGTAAAATGCCCTCATTATTTATAATTTGATGTTATGTTTTTGTTTTCATGACAAAATGACTATTTATTTGCTGTGTGGAAATTTTTTTACAATTTGTAACTTTTAAACGTACCTATTGTAATGATTCTATTTGATTGAGTAGGTATGAAAAAAGTGGTAAACTGAGTTATCTCTTCCTACCCCAGGTCTACCCCCTTAATTGAACTGGTCACCTATCTCATCACATCTGAACTAAAAGGCATTTACTAAAATACTTCCGAAGAGCGTCACTGCTGTTTATTTATTTTATGACTCTAAATGCAGGTAAATTGAAATTAAATGGCCCCTTTTTATTTCTTCTGTTCATTACTATAGATTTCCCAAGGTGGACACTACACTTAAGGTGTCTGCAGGGTATTAATTTCCTATTATAGAATTTTGTAAAATTTTCTGTGAAGAAACATTATTGTATTATTGTTTAAAATATAAAATAAAATTTGGGGGTCACCGTGCATTTAAGCGAAAAAACTGAAATTGGAAATTTCAGGATTTTACATAGAAATGTTTGGGAAAATGGTTATATGAGAGGATAGCTTGAAAAATTTATTAGATTTTGTTTATACTTTGCATGTTTTTGGAATCATTATATAGTTATAACATAAAAAATAAAAATTAGGGGTCACCGTTGTAATAAGAGAGATAAATTGCAAAATGTTAATTTCTCTAGTGATATCCATGTGAAATTCTTTTATCAAATTATCTCCCTTGTATAATTTCTGTGTTCTGTTAATCCATCTTCAAATTTAAAGCTTGTGTGTTTTAGTTCATTTTTGTAATGAAAATGTTGTAAAAGTGATTAGGAATAATAATTCTAAATACTAAGAACTTTCTTTACATTTCAAATTACTATTTTGTTAATTTTTTTAATGAATGAAACCTAAATGACCAAGTATAAGACAAAAATGGCGGAATAATACCACTGAGACACCTTAAAGTGACAAATTTCATGAGAACAAAACGCTGATCCGGTACATCAAAATATTCCGATTGAATTAAAAAGTTTACTATTGCATGAAGTTTGTATGCATTCCACTTGATGCATTCCAAGTAAAATAAATTGGCAAATAATCGACGAGAAAAAATATGGATAAAATAAATAAATTCATACAAACTACGTGTCTTTATACACACCGTATGACTTCCAAAACGCATTTCATTTTTCCCTCTATGGGTTAAGGAAAATAATCCAATTTAATCCAATTTAGTTTCAATGCATTTATGCAGAATAGAAAAAAGGAATGTGTCAAAGAGACAACGACCATAAGGGGAGTAATAACAATTTATACGGAAGCCTTTCAGTGCCAGGTGGTGATTTTTTTAAGTCATAGAGATAGTATCTCGTTTAAACATAGTATCTCTTTATAAAGACTTGGCTATCTCGTTACATAGTATCTCGTTATAGCGGCTTAATATCGAGTTATATTGACTTCCAATGTATCTATCGCGTTATAACGACACCGCTATCTCGGTATAACGATTTAGTATATCGTTATAACGATTAAGCATGTCTTTATAACGACTTAGCTTAAGTCTTTAGAACGTATGGAATGGTTTTGGGTTAATACATTACGATTATTTCCAATTTTGTTTTACTGAATTGAAGTTAATAAGATTAGTATTTTATCTTAAATTAAACGCATTTGATCTACAAAGTAAAAATATTTATTTGACTTCTACCGGTTTTTAGCCTATGAGTTCAAATTACTGACCCCCCCCCCCCCTCACGCTACTTTGTAAAGCATCTTAGAATCAATTTTTTTTTTCAAATTCTCAGATTTTTAGAGTGATTTTAAGTAAGCCTGTATGTTTCTCCACAGTACACGGTATATTCATTCAGAGGCACCATCTTTGGGCTGTGGCACGTACCTTTTACTGCATTAGAAGTTTGGACAATATCTTCCTCACTCTCCAGAAAGAGATCCTGGAAGATATCCATGTTATCACTTTTCGATCCCATTCCTTTAATTATATCGATCGGTTATGTTATGTAACCTTTCTAAAATGTCCGTATCATGGATACACTGTTTACTTAAGCCATCTTTATTATCTTCGCAAGACTGCTTTCCCTCGTCGGGGTAGGGGCTATATGATTTCCTATTGTAAACTGCGGTAGAATCTCCTTCAATGCTGAGTTTATAAGATGAAATTTCAGTGAAAAAGAAGAAAAAACAGAGACTTTCAAGCTTTTAGGAGCCCGAAACGCACATATGGACCATGGTTTAGGAACAAATCCGTCAGATGCTTTCTGGGGGTAACCATATAAGGACCATAATGACTAAGCTGAGCTCTAAATTGAATAGTAGTTTCTGAGAATATCATAGGGTCCATTGCTAAACTATGTTCCCCGTTTGTAGCTATCTCTGGTGGTATTCGGATCCGATTTTCTATGGAGCATTGTGGCCAAGTTTGGCTCCGATTTGCCCAGTGATTTTAGAGGATTTTTTTTTCATAACGTTAATAATGAAACAACATGATACATTTAAGCGATTCAAAATGTCATTTCCCCAATGATGTTGCCATGAAAGACATTTCATGTAATGAAACTTTGTGACATATGGGTACACTAGTGTAAAGAACTCTATTAGAATTTCAGACATTGGTTAAAGAAACTTTACTAATGGTATGGAATACCTTAGTCGAGTGTTGTATCATTTGAACTGAATAGGGTCTGCAAGTCTCGTTCAATTTTGTAACTTCCGGGCACATATATTGAACCCGGAAGTTACATTTACGAAAATATGTGATGTTTCAAGCAAAAACTGGAACGTCATAATCCTCAAACGTCGGCAGAAAACGTTTTCAAATTGCAGTCTATCGTGAATTCTCGGGGGTCACATGACGTGACGTACAGACCCTGTACTGCAGTTGTCAGGAAGTTAGACCATGAGAAAATTTTAATGTATAATTTAATATTTAATTTCTAAACAATAGTTAAGACATATTCTTCCGCGTTTGAGATTTCTTAGTGTTTATTTCAATGTTTTTTTTTAAATCTGGATAAGACATTGAAGAGTCTGGTGAACTCACAAAAATTTAGACGCAGAGTCTTAATGGGAAAGTAAAGCATCGCTTTAGTCTTAACAAAAGGTCATGGCTTGAATACAGACGTGGTTGGAAATAGTGCAAATTATTCTGCACAGGAGATGTGAGTACATTATTTGTTATGACCGTATGACCTATCGGTATGTTATATAGGTGAAAGGTCGTTTTTTTTCTTCAAAAAAGTAAAATCCGTTTTTTGTGAAACTTTTTTGAATGTGAAATGAAAACTTGATATTTTGACGACAAACTCTTAGCCAAAAGCTAGTTTATCTGTTGATGCATATAGGGTCTGTAAGTCTCGTCATCTGACACCGAGAAATCGCAATTAAATTGGAATTTGAAAACGTTTCCCGCCAAAATATGACGTTGCAGTATTATGACGTCTAAATTTTGTGCTTGAAAAGCGCTATAAAACCGGTTCTTTATCTTTCAGTTATGGTGTACTTGTTCGTGAGAGAATTTCTCATATGGATAAACTATCATACTTTCGAATTTTGGCATGTACTATTTTTGTAAATTCCAAAAAATTATTCTGAGTACCTGTTTTTAGTACCCACATCTCACTATTTTATAATGCCAAGTTGTCTTACAATTGAATTGATGAGTGCCCTGTGTTTTTCAATATGTTGTAATCATCCACTAGCTTAAGACACTAGTGTTTTTTCGGGTTTCGGGCAACGGATGACAGTGATTGTAAGAGCAGTTTTAAGTTTGTTGACGATCCCGCTTCAATGACCAGAATACATACATGGATGTAGCGTTGTTCAACATTTAGCAAAGAATTCCACTCAAACCGGTGCCAGCGGTTGTCTTGAACTTACTATAAGGTAAGAACAAAGCTCATTGTTG
This sequence comes from Modiolus philippinarum, assembly GCA_002080025.1. Classification (NCBI taxonomy): domain Eukaryota; kingdom Metazoa; phylum Mollusca; class Bivalvia; order Mytilida; family Modiolidae; genus Modiolus; species Modiolus philippinarum. The sequence continues at coordinate 67,097 of MJUU01017556.1, read as the reverse complement.
AAGGCCTCAAGGTGACTTCAAGATAAAGAACTACAATAAAAGCGCTGTTGCTTTCTTGGATATGCCATGAATTTTGCACCTTCTTTGTCTTTTAGCCTTTTGGATTTCGGCTCTTGACAACTCTGTTCGGTTATTTTGCTATTTCGTGCACGCTCATATAATGAAAAAAGCCCAACTCTACTGTTCATTTTGATGTAAATAATCTTAATGGATTGATATATACATTGTACATTGTAAAGGAAACGAACGATAACTCTGGAGATGTATATATCAATCCGGGGTAACTTTGCGTTCCTGAAGCGATTGGTGAAGATTTCAAGTCTCTACCTCTGACCGTTTGGAAGATATGAGGACCCGAAAATTCGGGAATGGCCCAAAATACAATTTTTCATAAGTTAAGTATTATAGACATGTCATATATGTTTTCGGGTTAACTTTGACATTCTAAATCGAATGGTGACATGTGATATGTTTGGGGTGCTACGAGGGGTCCAAAATTTCGAGAAAGTCCCAGATTTCAATTTTTCGTAAGTCAAGTACTAAAGACATGTTATATATGTTTTCGGGGGTATCTTTGTCATTCTAAATCGAATGGAGACATGTGTTAAGCCATATCTCTAATAGTAGGGGTGTTAAGAGTTGTCTTAAATTTTGTCAGAGGGTCATTTGGTGAATTTTGCAAATATACTTATATAGTTGTGTGATATATGTATTTGGAGTAACTTAGTGCTTCTAAATCGAATGGTGACATTTGTGAGGTCGTTTCTCTAATATTTGGGGTGCAACGAGGGGTCCAGAATTTTTACAAGGGGTGAATTCTAGTATATATTCCAAAGGGGCACTCTGCGTTTATCCAGGCTTGTGACTGGCTACCCTGTGGATAGGCCGCATTACCCCATCCCCCTTTTCCTTTTCGTCTCGCCTGCGACGAAAGTCGCTGAAAGCGAGACATAGGCATTACTTTCCGGCGGCGGAGGCGGCGGCGGCGACGGAGTCGTAAACTTTCTTAAAACCTTAATAACTTATGAAGTATATCACTTATATGCAACATCTTTTGTACACAGATAGCTAATGGTTAGAACTTTCTAGCAACACATGTTTCAGATGACCTTGACCTGGTCTTCATGGCTCAATGACTTCATGAAAATTGCGACATAGTTTCACATTCAAGTTGATTTCTCTGGATTTATAATACATAGATCCATAATATTCATTGTATTGATGTATCTTAATGGGGGCATGCCAGTCTGCCACTTGTCATTTGACCTCGACCTCATTTGCACGGTTCAGTGACTTTGTAAATTTTGCGACATAGTTTTACATTCAAGTAAATTTCTGAGGCACTGTAATGTATAGACATACTATATTTTGTCTATTGATACATTTAGGTGGGTGCGTGCCAGTCTGACACCTGTCATGTAGCCTTGACCCCAATTTTATGGTTCATTGACTTTGATAACTTTTCTACTTCAATACTTATTTTTCTGTAACTAAAACACCTAGATTCATCATATTTGATATATTGCTACATTAAGGAGGGCACATGCCAGTCTGACAACTGTCATGTCACCTTGACCTCAATTTCATGGTTCATTGACGTTGAACATTTTTTTTTATATACTTATTTCTCTGCAGCTATAATACCTAGAATCATCATATTTTGTCTATTGTTACATCCTGATGGGCACATGCCAGTCTGGCACCTGTCATGTAGCCTTGACCTCAATTTAATGCTTCATTGACTTTGAACATTTTTTTCTTTTATACTTATTTCTCTGTAGCTATAATACCTAGAGTCATCATATTTGGTCTATTGTTACATCTTGATGGGCTTATGCCAGTCTGGCACCTGTCATGTAGCCTTGACCTCAATTTCAAGCTTCATTGACTTTGAACATTTCTTTCTTTTATACTTATTTCTCTGTAGCTATAATATCTAGAGTCATCATATTTTGTCTATTGTTACATCTTGATAGGCACCTGCCAGTCCTGCACCTGTCATGTAGCCTTCACCTCAATTTTATGGTTCATTGACTTTTATCATCTCTGTGTAACTCGAACACTTACAGGCATCATATTTTGTCTAATGCTACATCAAGGTAGGCACATGCCAGTCTGACACCTGTCATGAAACCTTGACCTCAACTTCATGGTTCATTGACTTTGATCATTTCTCTGTAACTAGAACACTTACAGGCATTTAATTTGGTCTATGTTACATCTAGGTGTGCACATGCCAGTCTGGTACCTATCATGTAGCCACGACTAATTATTTTGTTGAAGATATGCATATACAGGCGAGGCATTTCTGTGTCTACACTTGTCTTTTATTTACATCGAGTCGTTGCTGTCTTCGATTGGTGGTGGTTCGAATCTGTCCAATACGTCATCTAACAGATATTTTCTTTTCTTCACTGCATATTGCCAAGATTCCCTGGTTTCGTAGTCTTCTTCATCTCTTAAACGTTTGGCTGTATCTCTAATATTTTTGTGAACTGGATCTTTGTTGAAATCCTGCATCCAGAACACCGTTTCCAGGTATTGATTTCTCATATGGTCTCTAAAAAGTTTATTCATGTCTTCATATGCGGCTAAACGAGCCTTTTCGGAGCCGTGTCCTTCTTCAATCAACTCTTCTACTTTCTTGGTGTATCCTGGTTCGAGTTTGTCAAATGTTTGATTCACGATCAGCTTCCATGGAGACTCTTGGTCTTCTATATCGTCAGTGCTTTCGTCCGTGGACTCTTCTGACGTGTTAGAGTCATTACTTTCTTCGTTGCTATAGGCAGATTCATCAGAGTAATTGCTTTCCTCTGATACGTTGGACTCTGTATCCGATTCACTTGGCGAAGTATTTTCCATGTCGTGTTTCTGATTCTTGTGGCGTACGAGATTTAAGTGACGATTGGTCGTGTATTCACAAAGGTCGCAGTGATACATTATAGACGTCTTCCTCTCTCTGGATTCGAAGAACGAATGACGATATATTACAGAACAAAGCTTTAAATACGATCAGATTGGGAATGTCGCTGCTCGCGTGCTCGTTTCACTGCTCGTGTGCTCATTTCGCTGCTCGTGCTGCTCGCGTGCTCGTCTCGGGAGTATTGCTGCTGCTGCTGCTGCTGTGCGATGGGAAAATCTACATATTCGCTGTTTAAAGGTATGCTCGTGTGCTCATTTTGCTGCTCGTGCTACTCGCGTGTTCATCTCGGGAATATTGCTGCTGCTGCAGCCGCTGTGCGGTGGGAAGAGCGACAAATTCGCTGTTTAAGGGTATGTTCACGTGCTCATTCCGCTGCTCGTTTTCACTGCTCGCGTGCTCATTTCGCTGCTCCTGCTGCTCGCGTGCTCATCTCAGGAATATTGCTGCTGCTGCTACCGCCGCTGAGCGGTGGGAAAAGTGACAAATTCGCTGTTTAAAGGCATGCTCTCGCTGCTCGTTTTCACTGTTCGCGTGCTCGTTTCGCAACTCGTGCTGCTCGCGTGCTCATCTCGGGAATTTGAGAGGAGGATTGGGCCTGAAAGGGAGAGGAGGAGAGAAAAAGTAAAATATTTTTATTCATTTTTAAATTCTTTTAATTTTCTCTATTTTTTTATATTTTAGGAACCTCTAAACCCCCATTCCCTAACCCATGCTTGCTTTATGACGGGGAAAATAAAATTTGTATATTGTAATTAGTTGATTATTTAATGCCGAATTGAAAGAAATCATTTAAATAATAACAAAAAAATTAATAATACAAAGAACGGGGTAAAACAATAAACAGAAGCAAAAGTTTGGGTAATGGTAGGACAAAACAAAACATAGACTCTAGAGTACACAAAACAAAGGGAAATAACAGAGATCGTAATAGAAAAACAAAAGACGAAGCATAGAAACAGGATAAACAATTGAAAGAGGTTAGGGTTAGAATACTGAACCCGGTTGCCCCACCCAAATCGTCACACAACTCTCACACCATTTCGCTGCGCCCACGGTGCTCTACGTTCTTGACGCTTGGAAGTAGGGATCATGGATGACCATATAAAGAAAAATGGGTGTGGTTAATTAGCTCATTTGCATATTTTATTAAATTTAGCGATTTAACATGGGCTGAATGGGATCTAAGGTGACATGCTCTACTACTAACTAAATACCAAAGTTACTGTGAATTTATTATCTGCATATGCGCATTTCGATGACAATTTATGTCTCTTCAGTTCAGATAAAATCTAAATGTTTGGAAGACCATAAAATCAAATATGTTAAAAACTGATAGAGAACAAATACCCATAAAGGTCTAAATGTAAAGCCAATATAAGCAGAAGCTATTAGTCGTTGATAACCTTCAAATTTTATCAATCTAATAACAATCTAGAGTGAAACAGATTCTGAAGACGAGAATACACCAATCAGCATTGCTAGATTTAAAACAAAAACCCTTGGAATCCACCTAATAGTGGAAATGACAAACTTGAAGTTTTTATTGGTTTGGTTAAATACGATACCAACAGTGAAATGACGAAAAAAATAATATAAAAAAAATAAATAAAAGTATAAAAGAAAGAAAAACCCCATGACGTTTTTACTTAATAATAAATCGCAACCTTTAAATTGCTCAAAAGCCAAAATGTCACAATTTTGATTGTAATTTAGCATTGATGTCTAAATAAGGCGATTATAAGTGGCACATCGATTATTAAATTAAACTGCCTAGCTCCCTATAGACTTAGCCACATTTGCCATTATTGTGTATTTTTAAAATTTCAAATGTGGACAATAAGAAGGTCAATTTTTGTCAATTTTTTTTAAAGTAACAGTAGTGGTTTATGTTGAAAGTGAAAGAAAACAAAAGCAAAAATTTGCTTTTCTTTTCTTTTTGAGTTTAGATTAATAGTCACATAGTGAAAAGAAAAGTGAGGGCCAGTGTACAAATTTTATAGGCATGGTGAACTATATGACACCAGATGAAAAAACTCATGAGTAACCAAACTTTAGGGAACTCTTGAACAAGAGACTTATTTATTCTTTTGTTATTTGAAATACAAAAAAATACCGAAGTTGCATAAAAACAGTAAATTTCGTTATGCTGTACACGTGTTTCAAGGAGTAATCTCTCATCAGCAGCATTTAAATCAAATAATACGGAAAGCCAAAATCCAAAAGTTGTCCAAAAAGAAGTGCTCATTTCCAGATATCGAAATAGGAAGCCAAATCCATTACCAAGGACATCTACCGAGTGCCATACACGGAAAGAAGCCTCAGTATTTTTTAGTGGTTGGAATGGAAATATGGAAGTAGGTAACCTTTCATTATAAGATCCGTTCTTTGGATTTAAAATTAATTTTGACGTCAGAACTTATGATAAGAAGATTTGATACCCTGAGGATCAATGGGCTCAGCCTGTTTCACTCACCTGACAAAGAACGCTTAACTCTTTAATCGATTTTTCCATAGGGTATTTTGTTAAGCCAGGTCTCTTTCTGGTAGCCGTGTTTCTGTCACAAATAACGAATGTCTTCTCCCGCTCCGTTACCTTAGTCAAAAAGAGCCAACTGCTCTATAAAGAAGTCTGTGAGCATTCTGGAAATATAGCTTTTACAACGAAAACTAGTTGATTATGAAAATTCTAACATCGAGTTAAATAAATTTTGCAAATATTTGAAAGTGAGGCTTGCCGAGTTTTTAAACATTTCAAAATTTATTTTACGAGATTTGAGAAATTTCATAATTAAGTTGTAGAAACTGTTTCTCTAATGGTTCGACGAAACACACTGAGGATTGTATTTTGAATAGATTTGGCGGAAAGTTTCATGAGACTTGTTCTCTCTCTCGCAGGTCAAATTCAAGTCCACGCCGTTTAAAGTGTTTTGGTACCTGTTTGAAGGTTACACACGAGAAATATGAAAAGACTGTCAATAACCATTCAAAGGATAAACCAAATTTGAAAGAATTTTAAAGATTTAGTTCACACGCCAAGGTCATATGAGGTCAAATATTTTATAACAAATAGCAATGTCTTCTGACAAGGGATACACATGTGAAATATGAAAGCCGTACGTGTACCACTCACCATTTAAAAGATAAAAGCCAGTATATAAGTTTTATTGTATTCTGGTCTCATGTCAAGGTCAATATTAAGGGTACAGAAAAGACAATTATAGTCCTCAAGAGTAAAAACAAATTTTAAATAACAAAATGACAGAGCATTCAAGGATAAATTTTTGTTTTATTTATGTTAAGAAAAACCTTTGTTACCGTATTCGTATGCAAATACAATCTTGTTAAATTTAAAAAAGATAAGAAGACAACAAGATACAGTTTTCAAAAATTGTATGCCAATTTAACTAAGATTTAATGTAATTAAAAAAAAAAAAAATATCTAAATACTTAAAAGGTTGATTCTACTTTTAGCAAAACATTTTCCCCCTTTAAGTCAAAGTATACTAGTATGTACAACCGTTCGTAAAGACATAGAGCCATTATATTCCATTCCATTTTCTTATGTCGCTGAAATGGGTGTCATTGAAGAAATTCACGCCCATTTACAAAAATCAGTCCTTCAAGTTTTATATTCCTGAACCGGCCACCATTCTAAAGAACGTAATAGTTTGTGTTTTGTTGTCTTTGGTTCATTGGTGCGTGCTCGTTTTATTAGCTCATTCTTAACAATTATGGGATTCTTAACAACCGTTGTAGCAAAGTAATCATTGTATGCTTTCGATTACAAACGTTTAAGACTCTTGACATTTTCATACTCTTAAAGAAGAGAAATTATTCTTAAGAAGAAATTGCGGTTCACAATTGGAAGAGAAATGTACGATGGCTGATTTCCACGGGGACATTACCAACTACGTGATTTGTTTTGTCCGAGACAACTATAAAATGATTAAAAGTCATCAAATATCTGAATTTAAAATGAAAAATTCCCTTAATGAGCACCCCCGCTGTTCATACAAAATGTTTCAAGACTCTTCTTTTAAGCTTTTACACAGGAAATAGACATAAACAAAATCTAAAATTGGATTTTGTTTTACATCATATTACAACTTCTAAGGCTTCAATACCAGGTTGGTTGTTCTAGACTCCAGAGACGAAGAAGGATTATTTCCTTATGTTTGATTTATCTGAACTTGATTAATGTTCAAATTATTCTCATGGACGTAGAATTGCATATGCGACCTAGAAATGATATTCATTTTAGCAACAGTTTGTTTGTGTGCATAGGGTTTAAAGCCACTTCAAACAGTGTTTCAGTTATACCTGTTTCAGTGGCCGAGAAAGCCAGAGTTTCAGCCCGAGACAACCACCGACCTTTGACAGGTAAATGATATACCTTATCATTTACGGCTGTAGTCGAGTGCACCCTAAATAGGGTCTGTAAATCTCGTTGAATTTTGAAGCTTCCGGGTACATGATTTGTACCCAGAAGTTTCATTTTTAACAGAACATGTGATGTTTCATGCCAAAATATTTAACGTCATTATACTGCAACATCATATTTTAGTGGGAAACATTTTCAAATTCTAATTTTATCGTGAATTCTCGGTGTCACATGACGAGACCCCATTGATGCAACAAGTGTGTTGTTTATATATAGTTTTTACAACAAAAACTAGTTGATCATGAGATTTCTCACATCGAATTAAATGAATTCTGCGAACATTTCAAAATTTATTCAACAAGATGTGATAATTTCCATGATTAATGTGTTTGAGTTGCAGAAACTTTTTCTCTAATTGTTCAACGAAAAACACTGAGGATTGTATTCTGAATAGATTTGACGGGGAGTTTTACGAGACTTGTTCTCTCTCTGGACAGGAGAACAAATGTTTTACCACCGATCAGGAAACGGGAAAACTAGATAAAAATTCGAGAATTTTCAAGCAACATACCTATGAACAGAATTCGACATGGGTATAAGAAATCTTGACATGGTTATGAAGGTAATAATATGCGGAGGAGATAAAACAATTTTCTTTTGGTAGTGAATATATAAAAGTCCTTTCCAAATGACAGTTCTTTTTACATTTTTTGTTTGTAATTTTTTAAGATGCTCTTGTAACGAAAATATTCAAAAGGGAAAAAATCGCATTCAAATGGCTTAACGATGTGCGAAATTAATATAAGAAGCGAAACAAAATGCAACTGAATCTACTCTTCAATAATAGTGCAGCTCTAAATATTTTATGGTAGCATGTCATGTGTCTGAGGATAATAGGGGACATAGCCATACATTTTTTTTCACAATCTGAAAAGATATCCAGATTTGATTCTATGATTATTATTCATCATTATTGACATGTTCATGGATACATGCTTTCGTAGCTGACATGACCCGAATCTAATAAAACAAAGGAAGTGGTTTGAAATCTAATACACAGGGAAATTAAAAAGAGGAAGTACTTTGTTATGAAATATATTTAGATTTCATGAGGAGAAACCAATAAGGACGTATTTTTCATGGAAATGCTGAAAATGACCTTAGATAAAATTATGAATATTTATTCCTTTTTCTGTGAAACGAACTCTACAGTGACAGAATTAAAACTGTAGGTCGATTACCTTAAGTTGATGCAGAAGCAATTTTCAAGGAAGTGATTTTCAAAATTTCTAAAAGAAGCTATAATAAAGATTTTCCTGAATGAGAAAAAATGCTAGATTTTAACTACTTAGATAGCAGATTGAGTTATAGTATTCACTTTCTAATTGTGAAGTAAAATATAAAAGAGTGTCTTTTTATTATAAAAAATAAAAAATTCAATATCACTACAAAGGTACAAAAATAAATTTTTTACACAGGATATGTCTCGCTTGAATCTGCACATTGATCTACGGCAGCAGCCATTACATCGAAATCTAAGTATTAGATTGTGTGCAGAGCCTGCTTGATGAAATCTTGATGTGATTGTTCATGCATGACTGAGGGGTCAAAAACACTATCTGGATATTCAATCAGTATGCAGTCTGCCCCAAAACTTTTTTCATTACTAGTATTTCGGGCTAGTAAAGATACGAGTTTACTAGTCTAAATCAAATTTTACTAGTCCCAAAATAAAATGAAATAAAAAGTAGAATAAAGTTCAATAGTTTGTAAAACTTTTTTTTATTTTTCATAATCTTTTAATAAACAAATAAAGGGATATGGAGTAAATGTACATGGGACAAAATCCCTATAAATACGTGGTAAAATTAAGCAAATGTAACAACGCTTTGATTGTTGTTCTTCATCTTGAAGTCACTATGAGGCCTTCAACAAAGAGCAAACGCTCTTACCTCACAGTAAGTTCAAGACGGCCCCTAGCACCGGTTTAAGCGGAATTCTAAGACTGTTTTTTTCTTATAAAAAGATCATTTCCCCTATTTCATTATTAAAATTATTGCAACAAGAATTCATACCAGTCCAGTCGGACTAGTGGTTTAAAAATCTACGAGTCAGAATTTAAATTTAGTAGTTTCGGGCATCAGACTAGTGCATCACGGAGCAGAATGAGTGTTTACTTCTCAAGAAGCAACTGCTTGTAAAATACAAGTGCCTAGGATGAAAAGTAATAAACAGTTCAAAATTGTAAAGTCAGTGGAGCGTGACTGCAGAGAAATCGACATAAAATGCTCTACTGATACTGATACAACTACATACCAAATATCAATGGATTACCATGTGATGTAAAACAGATGCAAGAACAAATTAAACATTTGATACAGAGAGAAAAATTTCAAAGTCACTAAAGCATGACAGCAGGGCATAGACATCTAATTCAACTGAAACGAATCTGTACTGATGAGAATGCAACGGAATACCTAACATGACTGGTTGATGTTAAATAAACGGAAAATAAAACACAAACATTTGATAAAAAGTGCAATATTTCATATTCAATTGATCATAACATCAGGGGTATGGTCATTAAACACCACTAAAATTGACCTGCAATGATGCTTATGCAACTGCATACCAAATATCAATGGGCTACCGTGACTGGTTGATGTTAAACAGACGCAAGAAAAACTTGGACATTTGATAAAGAGTGAAAAATTGCAAAAGTCAGTGAAGCATGATTGCAGAGGCACAGACATTAAACACCACTTAAACTTATCTGCACTGATGCTAATGCGACTGCATAGTACATAGGAATGAGCTACCATGAGTGGTTGATGATAAACAGACGCAAGAAAAAACTTAAACATTTCATGAAAAGTGCAAAATTGAAAAGTCAGTGAAGTATTACTGCAGGGGCAGAACCATAAAACACGTTACTATAGGTGGTTGATGTTAATCACAATAACAATTTTGGCCGCCGCGCCGCCGCTGCCGCCACCGGAATCACCATAAATAAGTCCTGCTTTTTCGATTTTCTCCAAGGCTGGACAAATACCACTTTTTTAAAAATGTAAATTTTACTGCTTCTAACCTGGACAACACAAAAATTATTGATGTTTATGGTATGAGGTAGTTCTAAAATACTTTTTTCATGAAAAGCAGTAGTTCGAATAGCATCTAATTCTTACCGATTAAAAAAAACTTACTGCGGTGAATTAATATGTTTTAATTAAATTGATTAATTGCAGTTTGGATTAATAATCCTAGAGGTTCTTCAAAATGGAAAATATAAAGAAACATCTGTACTGGGATAAATATGGAGTAAAATCGTTTCCCTACAGTGGCAAACGAAAATATTTACCCTGTATATATCAAAACTACGATGGCACGATTAAGATTAGGAATGATGTTTTTGGGTTGACTATCGCCCAGTTTGAAAGAGATTTTAAGAAGTTACTGGAAAGAAGAAAAGAGAAAGAAGATTATATACAAAATATAAGATTTCCTATAAAATCAACCAAGGAATATATTGAGTACCTGGAATACGGGGACGACACTGTCCAAGGTATGTCAAAACATTCAGTATTTTGAAAACGGAGACGCCAGTGTACAAGGTAGGTCAAAAAGTTAAGTATTTTGAGAACGGAGGCGCCAGTGTAAAATGTTAGTCAATATATTGTGTATTTTGAGAACGGAAACGCCTGTGTACGATGTAAGTCAATACATTGTGTATTTTGAGAACGGAGCGACAGCATACAAGGTAAATCAAATGTTCAGTATTTTGAGAACGGATACGCCAGTGTACAAGATAAGTCAATGCATTGAGTATTCTGAATACGGAGACGCCACTGTACAAGGTTAGTGTATACATTGATTATTTGGAAAACGGAGACGCCATTGTACAAGGTTAGTCAATACATTGTGTATTTTGAGTACGGAGACGCCACTGTACAAGGTTATTCAAAAAATTGTGTATTTGGAGTACGGAGACGCCATAATACAAGGTTAGTCAATACATTGTGTATTTGGAGTACGGAGACGACACTCTACAAGGTTAGTCAAAAAATTGTGTATTTCGAGTACGGAGACGACACTCTACAAGATAAGTCAAAACATTGAGCATTTGGAGTACGGAGACGCCACTGTACAAGGTAAGTCAATAAATTGTGTATTTGGATTACGGAGACGACACTGTACAAGGTTAGTCAATACATTGTATATTTTTGGGCAAGCTGATGAAACTGTATGAGTTAAGTCAATACATTGAGTATTTTGAATATGGAGACGACACTGTTAGTCAATACATTGTGTATTTGTAGTACATAGACGTCACTGTACAAGGTTAGTCAATACATTGTGTATTTGTAGTACGGAGACGACACTCTACAAGGTTAGTCAAAAAATTGTGTATTTCGAGTACGGAGACGACACTGTACAAGATAAGTCAAAACATTGAGCATTTGGAGTACGGAGACGCCACTGTACAAGGTAAGTCAATAAATTGTGTATTTGGATTACGGAGACGTCACTGTACAAGGTTAGTCAATACATTGTATATTTTTGGGCACGGAGACGAAACTGTACAAGTTAAGTCAATACATTGAGTATTTTGAATATGGAGACGACACTGTTAGTCAATACATTGTGTATTTGTAGTACATAGACGTCACTGTACAAGGTTAGTCAATAAATTGTGTATTTGTAGTATGGAGACGACACTGTACAAGATAAGTCAAAGCAGTGAGCATTTGGAGTACGGAGACGCCACTGTACAAGGTTAGTCAATAAATTATGTATTTGGAGTACGGAGACGCCTCTTACAAGATTAGACATAAATTGTGTATTTGGAGTACGGAGACGACACTGTACAAGATTAGTCAATAAATTGTGTATTTGGAGTACGGAGACGACACTGTACAAGATTAGTCAATACATTGTGTATTTGGAGTACGGACACAACACTGTACAAGGTCAGTCAATACATTGCATATTATGGGCACGGAGACGACACTGTAGAAGTTAAGTCAAAACATTGAGTATTTTGAATACGGAGACGCAACTGTACACGTCAATACATTGTGTATTTGCAGTACGGAGACGTCACTGTACAAGGTTAGTCAATACATTGTGTATTTGGAGTACGGAGACGCCATTGTACCAGGTTAGTCAATACATTGTGTATTTGGAGTACGGCAAAACATTGTGTATTTGGAGTACGGAGACGACACTGTACAAGTTTAGTCAATAAAATTGTGTATTTGTAGTTCGGAGGAGACACTGTGCAAGGTAAGGGAAGTATACGAGACAAACTTTATATCTTAATATTTCCTTTAGATTATTGAGCGCAAATAAAAGAGCCGTGTTAAATTTGGGTCTGTAAATAAGTGAAGTATAGTAGTAATTAATTAAAAATTCTTCTAAGGTGTCGCTAGTTCACTAAAGAGGCATAATTTGTCAAAATGGCGATATACAGAAACTAAATTCACAGCAACTTGGGGTATTTATTTTTTTACCAATGGGTCAATGCGTTTGCTGGTGCCAGTGCTGGCCCGAAAACAGATTTTAATTAGAAACTTGCTAATACCTAATATAAGAAAAATATACTAAAAACTAAGGAAAATTTCTTAATTGTATAACCCTTTCCCTTGTTTATTTTGGCTTTTCCATTTAGATTTTTTTTGATAATGTTGTCCATCAGCTTTTACACGGAATTGGGTTTATTGATGCCCAAATGTTTTGATTTGATCTGCAGTGAAAAGACATAGGTTGTCGAAATTGTCATATGTTCAAACTAACTTGACAGTTACTTCGGTATTTTATTATTTATGACCCTAATCCTTTTCTTATTTTCAACGGTATAGTTTCATGCCTTTAAGTTCAGTGCTTTCACCAGCTGTTGATGGTGAAATAATATCTGAATATTTAGGATAATTTATCTGAATTTTAAATTAGTCCTTATTAAGCCATTTATTGTGTGTTTTTTTCAAATATGCAGAGTTTAACTTGCCTAGTGGTGAATTACAAATATAGATTTACTATAATTTAAAAAAAGCCCGTGGATCAGGAAACTACTATTCTAAGTGTCACTTTTTAAAATATATATCTGCTTTTCCGACATTTTCTAGTGGTCTACGACGCCGGACATAGTGCAGGCGGTATTGCCATAGATGACAACAAAGCAGGGGGGTCGAATCCAGTCGTAGATCTTGCTGGATTTTCCGATGCAAACAGGTTTAAAAAGATGATTCCATCCCTGTTGGCGTTCGAAATCAACCAACAAATTATCATTCATTTTCTAGAATTAATGTCTTTTTCTTTGGCTATTGGATATTTTTTGTTTGCATGAGGTTGACAACTTTAACAGCAGTCCAGCTTTATCATGGCGACAGTTTATATCAGATGATGATGCCGGAGTGCCCCTAGAAAACGCCAACCTTTGCCAAATAAATGCTAGAAAGGCGAGTGCATAGATTTTTTGTGATCTCCAAAGCAGGTGCAAACTAAAAACCTGATCCGCTATAGGGATTGTACAGGTAAACTAACAACCTGATACGCTATAGGGATTGTACATGTAAACTAACAACCTGATACGCTATAGGGATTGTACATGTAAACTAACAACCAGATACGCTATAGGGATTGTACA
>MJUU01017556.1:28686-52636 GCA_002080025.1 Modiolus philippinarum | reverse complement strand
CTATAGGGATTGTACATGTAAACTAACAACCTTATACGCTATAGGGATTGCACATGTAAACTAACAACCTGATACGCTATAGGGATTGCACATGTAACCTGATACGCTATAGGGATTGTACAGGTAAACTAACAACCAGATACGCTATAGGGATTGTACATGTTAACTAACAACCTGATACGCTATAGGGATTGTACAGGTAAACTAACACCTTTAACCACTCCAAAACTCGGGGCATTGAGTGTTGGATATTTAAATTTAAAACATCAATTCATGCCTTCACTTTGACTAATCGTCCATTTTTTTATCAATTCGATACATTGCATCCAATTTATGCTCATCATCTTTTCGATATTTTATAATTGTAATTTATATATTTTTAACTTGCAGTTTTTAAAAATTGGACATGCTTGAAAGATTCGTATTAGCAGTTTTCTATTCAAATAAAACATCTTTTAATATAAATTGTACTGGTTTTGTTACATGTATAAATATATTTCAGATGTACATGACAATCGTTTTTCTTGGTGATATTAGTCCATTGTTTGATCTTTTTTTTCAATGTCAAGGCCGGTACAAGAGTTACTAAGCCAGAAATTTGCAGAAAATTTCATCAATTTGGTAATTCTGGGTTTTTTACTGACAGCTGAATGTTCTTGTGCTAATAGTAATAACAAGTTTTGCTTTTTTACTCAGGCGAACAAAGTTGAATAGGAATACCATTCTAGGGAGATTATGATAATTCTCCTTTTAATTAGTATCTTGTTTAAGGATGGTCACTCCTCAGGTTTTTGAAACTGTCTTTGACTTTCGGAATTCTCCTACTTTATCCATCATGGTGCATTTAGATAATTTTGCACACTGACCCCCACTTTTCTTTTCAAAAACTGATTGTGTACATTTTCAATAGACTATTGACAAAATTTGATAGAATTCTTGGTATTCCTTCATTGCATTTTAAAAGTTGATTGCCTTAATGCAAAGTAAATGAAAAGTCTAGAGAAGTTCGGTTTCCCGCCAAAATTTCAGACAATTAAATCTCAAAAACGGCCACACTGACCTATCAATATTTTTGCTGAAAATGATGTATGATCGATATTCTAATAAATGAAAATATCAATTTTAAATTTATATAAATAAAATTGAGGAGTGACCATCCTTAAGTAAAGCTCCAGAGAATGAGTCATAAAATGACAGTATATGATAAGCCGATTGTTGAAACCGAAGAGCTGACAATCTGAATACATGTATACAGATTTATTTGAACGCCAAACATAGATATCTAGAAATATATCTTACCAATGCTTTGATATTGTACAGGTTACAGAAGAGCTGATATGATACCAGATGACCTTTGGTGTCGACTAATTCATGTGGCCGGAACAGAGTATGACATAAGAACAAGACAGAGGATGTTTATTTTGATTGAAGGGATACAAAATAAATTACACATGTTCAAGGAACAACAAATTTTCAGTGGCAGTCTTGCTGAGGGTATTGATTTGCCAGGTAGTGATCAGGACAGAATGTATATATTCCGTATGGTAGATGTGATAGATGATATGAATTATTTACATCTGCGATCAACACAGGTTACGTTGCTAATGGAAAATTCAATCAAACACCCTGGATTCTGTAAGCTTAAATTAATCAAAATATGTTGTATAGAACATAACACTTTCTTGTTGGGTTGGCTTTTAAAAACCAACGACGGCTTATACCTATCTACCAACAAACTCAAATATTATTGTCTTAAAGGATTTGATTCACACTTTCTACATGGTCCTTGTATAGCTAATGGAGAAGATATTGATCGATGTTTCGGCTTCAGATCAATAGTCTGGCCAGCAATTGCATTGGACTGGTGTAAAAGACATCGGAAAGGGGAATGGCCTTCAGATACAATTATACAGTCAATAGTGAATGACGGCTGCCTATTGGTTCCAATCGGACCAAGAAGTTTCGAGAGTGAGTTGTTGTGGAGAATTTCATTTTCCTTGGCCGAGAAACGTCTTACCCATGCAATGAATTATACACAGCTTTTGTGCTATATTCTCCTTAAATTAACATTAAAGTATATAATAAATAGAAATAAAATGAAAGATTTCCTATGTTCCTATTTCCTAAAAACTACTGTATTTTGGTTATCAGAAGAGATATCTATCAACACTTTCAGAATTTCAAGATTGTCTCACTGTTTTGCTCTATGCATTGACAAACTTGTTACATTTGTTAGAAATTGCTATTGTCCAAATTATTTTATACCGCAGCAAAACATGTTTGAAGAAAAAGTCAACGAATATAACAATAAACCGCTTCAAAACATGCTAGGAGAATTGCAAAATACAGAACTTGCAGCAATTTTGGAGTTTGTCCTCGGGGACGATGCAATAAATATGGTAAATTCTAATTTAAGGAAAAATAATGAGTTATCTCTAGATGTCGAACTCCTTTTTTCTAGAGTCAAAAATCATTGTATTTGTAGAATCGATGAACTGGCTGCCTGTACAGCTTTACAGTATATTGGTGCTTTAATGAAATCAGAATCATCAGAATTTCTCGTAGGCGTATTGCGATTTTATCACGCATTTGTGAAACAACGATTCATTCAAAATTTTACGCTATCTGATGAAAGACATACACGCTATCGTAGAATCCGACTCTGTTTTAAATATTTATTGGATGGAACAGAGACAGATGCCGTATCAGGTTGGTTGTTTTTTGCCTTATTCCATTATGTACTTGGAAAGTACAGGAAGACATTACAGATCATAGATATAGTTATGGATCGGTGCAAATCTGGAATGATTTGCGTGAACTCACCATCCGCGGAAACAGAAGATAAAAACCAAGCCCTAAATTATTATCAATATATAACAAAGAACTATACTACACTTAGTCAGAAAATGCAACATGCAATTTTTGTACCCCTGAGCTGTATAAAGCACTCATTCCTGATACCACATGAAATACAATTTAAGTCAGATGATGGATTTCAAATTGTATCACATAGGGAAATGTCTAATTGCCTACAATGTTTATGTTACCATCACCTCCGTGATGTCAAAAATGACAAAACGCCCCCTACGTAAGTTACCTGGCACAATAGACCACTTTCTTACTTCTTTCTATGAATGAATTGCGCCGGTTGACCTGAGGTCAATCGGCGCCAATTGCGTCAATGAACATTGTGACGTTGGAAAATCTATATTGTGACGTCAAAATTTCCGGGAAAATTCACCTACTGGAAAGTCTTCTATTGAAAATTGTAACATATACTACAATCGTTTTGCATTGGCCAAGTCCTTAGTTTTACATGGCGTCTGTAATGAAATATCAAGGAATATACATGCAGCGTATCAATGTTATAATGAGGCTTTGCAACTTTCCGACTGTTCGAAACATCCCTCAATTTAACAAAGGTTGGAAACATTATTCGGAGATAATCGAACATGTTTGAACTATTGAAACTTTTTCCGTCAGTTAAGGTGATAAACAAAATCAACTCATGCTGTGTGTAATTTTGTTACTAATATACTTATTCGAGATAAATCAGAATTTTAATTTTGTTTTATAGTGAATATAGTGTAAAACCATGTGTAATTGTGATCATGCAGTAGGAACGATTGTTTGTTTGCGTTTTAGTACATCGAAGCAAAGATGATGAAAGTGGGAATTAAAAAATTAAAAATATCCAAAATCAAGGTAATTCATATCCAACACGCATTGAAACAGCATTACAAAGATAAAACAAATAAACAAGAATGAACAAGAACGCCACAAAACTAAACCGCTAACAACGTGATACCCTATAAAACTGGGGTATCAGCTGCTTCGGAAGGGTGATATTTTACGAAAGGATATGGAGTAAATGAACATGAGACCATAACACATATGTTAACTCCAACTGCAATAATTTTAATGAGCTGTATGGCCATTTCGGAAATTTATTCCTCATCAGCAGCACTAGAACCCAAACAAAGGAAATCCATAAATTCAAAAAATGTTTAAAATGCATAAAACCAAACGAATCCGAATAATCAGTAATATCAAATATTGCTAAGGACAAAACTACGATGGACGGGGTTAATCCTTAGGTTTTAGAATTTACATGAATTTAAATAATAGTAATTGAACAAAGCATTATCTGCTCCATTCATGGCACCCCTCACACAGCCAGGTAAAGTATTGATGTTGAGGAATCTGTTAGTTGCATAGTTGGTTATTGTCATTTTCTAACCCGTAGACAAAAATAATTAAAATCAAGGTGCATGTTACTTCTCTAACACTCAAACAACACCAAGGTGAAAAATTTGAAATGCATTATTGTATCTCTTCAGTATTCAGACAATAACAAGGACAGATGTATACTACAAACATTATCTGCGAAGACAAAACTAAATAATAACAGTATGATATGCAAGACAACACAGAAAACAAAAACACTTACATAGTGAACTCCAACAAAAACGGTTTCCGAAAGGATAAGTAAGATCTGTTCCACGCGTGACTCCCGTCACACTGCCAGCGAAAAGTCGGTTTTTGTCAAAGTAGGTGTTTGTCAGTGAGGTGGCTAACTCTGGATCTACTCGAAGATATTTATTCTCATCTGTGAAATAGAACTATTGTAACGGTCTGTCAAATCATTGTGACGATCTTAAAGCTTCTGTAGTCACAATTGCAACAGTGACTGAACATACCCTTGATGTATAACTTTTTGAAAAAAATAACTTTGCTCTGTTGACAAAATCGCAGTATAAACTACAGGCACGGCATTAGCAAATGAGTTGTGAAATAAAGACGCCATATGCCGGAGATGTGGGAATTTTACTGCTGAAAAGCGGGAGGTTCACAATTGGAAAGTCGAAATCATCAAGCTTGTCGTAAAGTTTTGTTTGCAGGCGTCCAGAGTTTTCAATGTAAAGGTTTAGGCCCAGGTGTGATGCTGATGATGGTGTATCAGTGGTTTCTTTAATTTCGAGTTCATTTGGGTATATAAGATGAACGTTATCCTTAAATTGAGGATTGCTTAATGAATGAACATCACCTATATAAGGGAAGGTGAAATTTAAGGACTTGACTAACGTATTGTCTTTTTTCTGAACTAGCCCTTGCATGAACCTGGCTTCATACGAATAAAAAACAAAGAAAAAAAAATCTGCTAAACGTGGCACACAATTAGTTCCCATGGGTATCCCTAATGTCTGTTTGAAAACTTGTTCTCCAAATTCTACAAATACGTTATCAATCAAGAATTCAAGCATTGCGATGACATTTTCCTCTGTATACTGTGTGACGTTGAAGAAAATACGGTACATCTTTACCTATCACTAAATTCGGTGTGTTCCCATTTCGCCTTAGCTGTGAATTTCAGGTAAAAAAAGGTAAAAAAGTACTAAGGCGAAATGGGAATTTACAATTTGTGAATTGTAAAAACATAATTATTAATTATGGCATGTTTTGATCACTGAATAAACATCATTAAGAATACACATGTATTTTTTCTTTAACTTTTTGTATATTTTCAAAGATTTTGTTACATTTACCTTGCATATTTCGTGCATAAAATCTAAAATATTTTTATTTTGAAAGTTAATAATAATATTTATTCCCCAAACATGATAGAAACTAAAATTATAACTAAATTATAGTCAACTTTAAAAAAAGTGTAGTTTTTTAATTGATTTTTGTTCTTAAACAAGAAAATCTACTATCATTTAAAATTAATTGTAAATATCCTTAAAATTGATTATAAAGCATTTCATATTATTCCATTTCAAAAATTTAAAAATATCATTAGAATAATTAATAAGGACTATTCACGCTACTCAAAGAGATATGTCAGCGTCACAATCAGAATTTTTCACCAACTGCAGTCAGCCTCGACTTTGAATGTGCATCACAAAATGCAACAACAGAGACCCCAGCAGCAGCAATCAAGGGTTGCCTGTTCAGCTATGGAAGAAAACTGAAGAGTGTGGACTACAGAGAGACTACAAATACATACCCGATGTTAACCTAATAGTTCGTCGTGCAGCAGCTCTACCTCTATTACCACTCGACAAGGTTGAATACTACTTGCTACACACACTCGAGAATTCACCCAACCGGAATGACTGTACCAAACTCTCCGACTACGTTACAGAGACATGTATAGAAGGACGATTCCCACAAGCAACTTGGAACCACCAACAGACTGATGGATCCAGAACCAACAACCACCTAGAAGGCTGACACAACAAACTGAAGAAGAGAGTAAAGACACCACACCCTAGTATCTACAAGATCAACGAGATATTCCAGAAGGAGCAGGCAGCGAACGAGGTCAAGATGGTATAGTATGCAGCAGGTGGGAAAAGAAGATTACCAGAGAAGAAGTACCGTGACATAGAAGACCGTCTACATCGTTTGAAGAACGAACTAAACACAGGAGTGAAGAACTTTGTAGAGTATGGTGACACAGCATCACATATCCTGAAGCTCGACTAGTGACAAATAGAATAAATAGTGAAATGAACTTTGTGCTTATCCTCGTATTGTGATATTGTTTTTAATTTAATTATTCATTATTAACTACTATTGTGCTAATTATAGAACTATTATTATGCTAATAAATACAGATTAATACATGGGCATTTCCATATTGGCCTAGTTATCATCCCGAGACACCCATATTGGCCCGAGACGAAGTCGAGGGACAATATGGGTCGAGGGATGATAATCAGGTCAATATGGAAATGCACATGTATTAAACTTTTTATTACATACTTCCGACGTTTAGAAATGCCAGGCCGATATGGACTGGAAGTCGTTTATTTGCCCAGGCCAATATGGACCGGAAGTCGTTTATTTTGTCTGAGATGCACGAGGAGCATAAAATAACCTATTATTTTCCTGGGGTGTGAAAATATGGACACTTTACTTCCGGTCATATTGATCATGCAAAAACGCCTTTATTTCTACTAAGTATGTAATAAATATGCTTATTAAAGAACTATTATTGTGCTAATAAATGTGCTTATTTGTGCTTCATAAATGTGCTTGTAAAAGAAATATATGTGCTCATATTAAAGAACTATTGTGCTTGCATATTTCACTGTTTTGTTTATTAAATATTTTGTATGCCTTTTTACATGTATTTGATCTTCTATTCTGATTTGAGTGTTATTTTCTTTACATGTATGATATTATGATTATGAATGAATTATAATGTATACTTCTGTTGGAATTTTGTTATGTTACATACCATATAAAGTTATATTAATAAAACATAGAAATTGTAATTTGAGTTACTTTGTGCCCATTTGAAACTGAAGAATACACAACTTAAAAGAGAACATGCCATTACACATGAAATTTACATTTATATCAATTTTAATTAAAAAAACTTAAATCTTTAATGTTTATATTGTTGTATAAACACCAGTTTCTCTTGATTAGATGTTTACATAAGTTCCCATTTCGCCTTAGCTGACACAAATATGTACTAAGGCGAAATGGGAATATTTTTTTATATAAAATTTCACAGCTAAGGCGAAATGGGAACAAGCCCTAAATTCACCCTTTTTAGTACAGAAAGACTGAGATATTATTGTTTATTTGTTCTCTATCAGTTATTACACGTATTTCGGTTTATGGACTTCCAAATGTTTTGATGTTATCAGCACTGAAGACACATAAGTTGTCGAAATACGCATATACAGAAAAAAAATTATTTACAGTAACTTCTGTATTTTGTTATTATTAAATCCCGGGGTACTGACTTTGGCTTATCAGGAGGGAGAGTAGTATGGGATGTAGAAAAATCTAATGTTTTGACACTGTTGCAGTGGTTGAGGTCAGTCAAAGACAAATATTCTGATAAGTCTTTTGAGTTTTTCGAGAATTTACATGTGATTCACTCCCCTTGTTGTGTATACTTTATCACTATATATCTTTTGGCCATCTTTGACTGCAGTAAGAAATGAAATTAGGAGCTTAGAGAGGGGTTTTGTTGTGTATTTGGCAGACTCAGCAATGTATCTCTATTTGTATGCAACTAAGGTACCCAGTAGATACAAGACAGGTTGTTGTTCTCTTCACTCAAATCGATACCAAAAGGAAGACAATACTGATTTGTGATTGTTTTGTATGCTCTCCCTTGGTATGGTGAAGAGTTTGTATTTGGGGTTGCCAAGTGAATTGTCAATGCCCATCTCTTTCATTAAGCAGTCCATGTAGTGTCCTTTGCAGATAAATATGATGCTGTTTGGGCCTTGTCAGCTGGTACAATAACATAATTGTCATGGAGAAAGGACAGTGTATTTTTCAACATCGGGATCCTCGAATATGCATTTTGAATTTGAACTCATGGTTATCTTAAGGCGCCTCATTGGAGCTACAATTAATAACTTTATAGACCTGATCCAGTTGGACAGTGTTTCAACCTTTTCCTTCCCTCTCTTAACACATTGTTTCGCATATTTCGCAACTAAGTCAATCAATATTTTAAAGTTATGTTTCCAATTAATGGGTTGAGCTTCACGATATTTTGGACCTTTTGTGAAGAGCTCACGTAGTTTCTCATTGTTTACGATGTTGGGGTCCTTAGTTATAACGTGACCAGCAGGGTCGTACATAAATGAGGAGCAAAGAAAAGAGCAATCAGATGGCTTTGATTGCCAAGATTTGAGTTTTAAGAATGAACGACGTTCTTTATTAAAAGATGTGCTTACCAGGTTTAGATGTAGAACACGTACTTTTAGTTTATCTGGTAATTTACATCTCTATATTGATCGAATTTATTTCAAAAGTCTGACTTATAATAGATAATGAAAAATGGTGTATGGAGTATTGCAGATATCGACAGAAGAATTTTGAGGAATTTGCGAATGAAATGTGAATGATATTTAAGACAAAATAAACATTAATGTTATCACAATATGACCTGGATTAGGCAACCTATTTCAAATGACACTAAGTTACAAAACCGTTATAATGTTTGAATTTTCGTTATTTTGTTTGTTTGTTTTATGTCGATTTTTCTCATTATCATTATTGTCTATTATATCCAATTTTTAATTGATCTATTATTTTATGGAGAACTATATTCTTTGTTTTTTATATTCAATTTTCCGTTTTATTACTGCTTGTCTGATATTGAATCAGAGTACAGATTAGCTGTCAAAGTAGCACACAACTTTGCTTTGTGTCCTATTTTTTACATTACATTGATTTAATGGACAATGCCGTATTAAAAAAAAATGTCACGTGAATAAATAATTCACTTACCGTATATCGGTTATTTTCGCGTGAGTTTAATATTCGCTATGTTCACGATCGACAATCGAGCGCGAAAATTAACCTCCTCGTAAATTTCATTGCTCATTCAAATGCATAACAGAAAACTTCTTTTAAACGTGAACTATAAACACAGCGAATAAATCCCTATCTTGTTTCATACCAAAATCGCGAACAAAAGCCGACGCGAAAATAACCCGATATACGGTATATCTTGTCCTAGCTTTTATTAAATCAATTACAATACTAATAATTTGGTCCAGTTCATTCTTTAATTCTCATTGTAACCCAAAATAGGCAAACGATGCCTCTATATTTAAGCAAAATGACGATTGAAGGCCATGCCCTTTTAAGGAACATCTGAAAAGCCCTATGAGAGCTTGATGCGATTAAAGACAATTACGATTACTTGATAGCTGAAGGTTCACTTCACACTGCTAGTGCTTTAGTTTTGTTGCGTTTTTGTTCATTTATGTTTGATTGTTATGTCTTTGTCATACTGTCTCAATTCGTGTTGCTGTGAATTGCCGTGATTTTTGAATTATGATTTTAGAATTTCCCCTTTCCTCGTTCTTGCTTTGGCATTCGTTTGCCGAAGTAGTTCCATATAACATGATGACAAAAGTTTCTTCATATTTGCCTAAGAATCTGGAAATAAGTATTAGTTTTTTCAAAGAAAAATAATAATGATAATAATAATAATAAAATGATAAAATAATGAAAGACAAAAAAAAAAAAAAAAAAAATCAAGTACGTTAACTTATTATAAGATTATATGGGCAAAGGTCTGTCATCGCTTGCATTCGATCGAATGTAAAATTATGTGTTTTAATCTTCTTTCGTGAAAAAAATTCTCTACAGAGGAACATATTACGTTAATTTCGATGACAGAAACACGGCCGCAAATGTAACAACACGTCATTAACATAAGTCAAAATTAGTTTGAAACTGTAGAAATAGATGGAAGGTCTTTAACAGGGGTCCTTTACAGATATCGCTAAAAATTTTTATATCAGACAAAAGAACACCTGAAGCTTAGTTTAAAGTAGGTTTAATGGACCCTTTTCTTATCTGAAAACATTAAAGCTTTATGAACTTAACTGGAGTAGAGTAATGGGCAAATTATAGTTCAAAGAATGTCAATTTTATCAAGTTTTTCAACACACACAACGTATGAGAGGTCCTGAACAAATATTTCTCATTTTGTTTAGATCCGACGACAAAAATAGATGTCAGAACGCATCAAAGTTACATGTATGTGTTTAGAAAAAAAATCCACTATTTTTCAATGAGACTTATAAAACAAACTAAATCAGTCTATAAGGGTGATATTTTCTGATTTACTAGTATATCGCAATACAAACTAATATTGGTTTGTTATATAATTATTCTGACCTTTTCGACAACTTATTTATCAACAGTTCAGACCAGAATTCAGCATAGCAAAATTTACTTTTTGTTATGCAACTTTGTAATTTTGTATCTTGAAACCACTGGGTCGATACCAGTGCTGGTTGACCAGACGTCTCCGAGAGTATTCATCAGCCAAGTGGTCAGACTTGTCTTATATGAAAATCCTACCATAAGTTTTATAGAAATTTACTATTTTTATCAAAATTCTAACCTCTAAAAATAACGAGGCTTCATTTCGAGCACTTCTTTCTTACTACTTTTGAATTATAGCTTTCCATATTATTCGATTCTAAAGATGATGATGAGAGGTTGCTCCTTGAAACACGTTTACAGCATAACAAAATTAACTATTTAATATTATGAAACTTTGGAAATTTTTTATTTCAAAGTGTATTTAATCGCTAAAGATCACAAATAAAGAAAAGAGCGTATAAGAAACGACTTACCATGTATTTGTAGAGACTTTGTCTCATGTGCATTTACTCCATATCCTTTAATTCACAATAAGGACAAAATATGAAGGCGGGAGGATACTCCTCAGTTCAGATAGACTTAAAATGGGCCCTGTTCCCCAGTACTTGTAGGTTATGCTTGTGTTAACATGTTTTATTGTGAAAATAAATGTAAACGTACTTTAAAATGGATTTCGTGCAGAAGTGGGGGTGCATTGGAAGTTATTCAAGCCCATGGGCTATTTGTATTAAATTTAAACAAGAACTTCAGTAATTTCAAATTTCGGGCTACTACAGAAAAATGCTTAATTCTTTAATATCAAAGAGTAAGTGTAAAAAACGCAATAAAATATACATGGCAAAAAACAACTCAAAATTTTTTATATTTTCGTTTCCACTAAAGTTTCAACTTTTTGTGCCCTTATTTTCTATAGATGAATGTAATATACAAAACTTTGGTATCAAATGAAAGCCTTATTCATAATATTTGCAATGAATATACGTTTGGCCAATTTACGCATTTTTTATGGGCTGGGGATACAAAAATTGCACCCCTCTACTGCAAAAATAGTGATAATGAGGATTTTTTTAGCTTTTAATTTCTTTCCGATAAACAGATTTGGTAATTTGCAGTACTTTTTGTAACTTACTTATCAGTTGTGATACAACTGGAAAAAAAACACCATTAAAATTAACAGATTTTTATTTTGTATGTCAAACGTTTTGAAAAATGAAAATTCTCGTAATTTTCATGAGTAGTTTAAATTCATAAAAATAATGTA
The DNA here is from genome assembly GCA_002080025.1 of Modiolus philippinarum. Lineage (NCBI taxonomy): Eukaryota > Metazoa > Mollusca > Bivalvia > Mytilida > Modiolidae > Modiolus > Modiolus philippinarum. The sequence goes on along the minus strand of MJUU01017556.1, from coordinate 40,710 downwards.
TGAAATGAAAGAACATGGTATCTTCTTTACAACGAGTATAAATTATTGCAATTTTTAAGTGATATAGACTTCCTACATCCTTAAAATGAACCCCTACCCCAACATATTTACTCTAAAATTGCAAAAAAAAAAATAGCCAGAACACACTACCTGTATTTTGTATTTATTAACCTTGCATGAATTATATCATGGTTTGGTACTTAAATACCCATTTGTCTTCTTAAATAGCAAAATACCGAAATTATTATAAATTTAGATTCTGCATATGCGCATTTCGACAACTTATGTTCATTCAGTGCAGATAAATCAAAGCATTTGGAAATCCATATACCAAAATATTAGTATGTGAAAGCTAATAGAGAACAAAAAAAAAAACCAATATTTATATCTAAATAGTAAAGCCAAAATCAGCTCAGGATAAAACACTGCAAGAGTGAGATACTCCTTAGTTTTAAACAAAATTCTGTTAAATTTAGATATTGTAAGTTTCCAAATGAAATCAGTTTTCGGGCCACCACCGAAGTACTAGCTATACCCTCGGGACTAACAGTCCACCAGCAGAGGCAATGGCCCAGTGGGAATAAATAACAAAAATACCGAAATAACTGTTAATTTAGATTCTGCATATGCGCATTTCAAACTCAATATTTGGCCCCAAATTGATGAAAAAATGGGAATTGTAAGCATTTCAAATTTTTCCTCAACTCATCCTTAATTTGATATATGTGGCAAATCTGGAAGTTATATCTGCAGATATGCCAATTATTTGTTCCAAGCGATGCATTTCATAAGGCACTGTTTAAAAAACACAGAGTGTTCAGTGTGACCCTAAACACCGAAAATTGTACCCCTATCCTAACAAAATTATGGAAAAAAAAATCCCCAAAATCTTGTTTTTCTTTACATATCTATAATCAAAACATTCTAATGTTTTGCCTTCTTTCTTAAAGATGCAGTAGATATATCGTAATATGCATTTCTAACGCCAATGTATGGGTAAAATATAATATTTTGCCGGTGGGAATTTTTAGCATTTCAGAAAAGTTGAATTATTAAATTTGTCAAGTATGAAGCGTACATCTGTCAGATTGTGATATGCGTTGGTCATCTTTATTCACCGTATAAATGAACAAAAAATGTTCAGTGTGATGTAGAATACGAACATTATCGTCCCCGTCTAAAAAAAAACAAAAAACAAAACAAAACTAAAAACAAAAAAAAAAGGCAAATTTGATATTTCCGTCACTATTTTTTAGTTCAAGTCATAACAACATTACAGTAATTACTTAATTGTATCTGTCTTTGTTTTTCACTTGCCAGTAATCATTTACGTGACATAAGATTTTAATCAATCTAGAGGCAAATACAAAATGGTTATTTTCGTATTTTGAGATTTTCCTATTTTCCAAGTGTAACTTCCTTGAGTTCTAATATATCAACAAATTCTACACCTTCATCTCAAGCTGATGGCACCCATGTGAATTTTATTTAAAGCTGTATGTAACTACACATGACCCCCGCTCCCCCACAATCTCAGCTTTAGTATTGTATTTTATTGGTCTTTGTTGTGTAGCAAATAAAACGTGGATTTCGTGGACTGCTGATGACATATAATGATATATTAACTCACAGAAAACCATGAAAGGGGCAGTGAAATTCTGCTGTCTAGATTCTACTGTTTAATCTCAGTGAGGGCCATAAGAACTCTTAAACCATCCATTTTCCATTGAAGTTTACGTGACGGACAACTTTTTCTGAGATCGATTTAACATTTGATATTTTAAATAATTGTGAACCCAATCTTTGCATCTGTACTTGGAAGGCATTTTTAAGCTCATTAAATTTACCCCCGGAAAAATAAATTCATACAAAGACATTTAATTTGCCCTCATTTTTTGTTTTGATTCCTTCACTTATGTTTCGAAAATGTTGGGAAGATCCCGAATTTGTCTTAAAAATGTTTGAAAACGGCGTTTATGGAAAAGTAGCTTCAAATTTAAAATTGAATTTCGTTTTGAATCTTGGGGATACATCCAGCAATCAGGTTAAACATTCAAATCAACCTCAAACATACATGCTCATACAATTTTGGCAGTTTTACAGGTTTGACACGAGTTTATTCGCGAATTCCTTGTCTCCTTTGATTTTTTTCAGCAGATTTTTCATTCATTTTTTTTCTACTACTTCGAATTTTAGTTTTATAATGTTAAATTTGTAAACTTGTTATCGTTCGTTTTATTTAACATATAGTGATGGATTTTTCTTTTTTTTTGAGGGGGGGGGGTACACTGCGAGCTGAAAAAAAAAATCCAAACTTATTTAACTATCAACGAAAATAATATAATTTGGCCTATTTTGCAGTAATTGCGGTATTTAGATATTTATACGGAGGTTATTTATATTTTATTTTATTGTTAGTTCTTTCCAAAGGTCCTGGTACGTTTCGGAATGATCGAAACATCAAATCAGAGCCTCACCTGCTTTATCTCACCTCGGAAGGATCAAGCAAACACTTTAACCAAAGTCAACCACAGTTACTGTTGTGATCATTTGTTGTTCTATGAAAAATCTTTAATTTTTTTCTCAGTGAAATCAAGTGTTAAACAGTAGTCCTCGATGGCTGATATTTGTGATGATATGTGCTAGCGTTTATCTTGCATTAAGTGTGGACCTACCGGACAATGCCTTTTAAGATCACAATTTAATGTATGGAATTAATTTCTGCCTTGCAATTTTAAAACTGTGACTGTGCATGGACACTCGAATCCTATTTCTACAAATACTACACCACATTGCTTTACATTTCCAGCAGTTTGGAGCTTGTGTTATTTTCCTAAGCCATGAAAGGATATGGAGTAAATGAACATGAGACAAAGTCTCTACAAAAAAATGGTAGATCTAAGCAACGGAACAACTCGTTTATTGTTGTTCTACATATTAAAGCCACCATGAGGCCTTCACTAATGAGCTTTGCGCACACCTCATAGTGAGTTCAAGATGCCCCTAGCATCGGTTTGAGTGGACTTCATTGCTAAATGTCGAATAGCGCTACATCAATGTTCATTTTTACTCATGGATGCGGGGTCGTCAACAAGCCTTATTTAAACTGGCAAATAACTAAATACCGAAGTTACTGTGAATTTCTGCATATGCGTAAAGAGCTCCTACAACCGCTGTCATCCGTTGACCGACAAAAGCACTAGTGTCTCAACCTAGTAGACAATTACAACATTGACAAACAAAGGCCACTCATCAAGTCGATTGCAAGAAAACTTTGAATTGTAAAATAGTGAGATGTGGGTTCTAAAAACAGTTGATCAGAATAGCACTTGGAAATCACAAAATAACATACCAAAATTTTAAAGTAAGATAGTATTTCAGTTTGATAAATTCTCTCAAGAACTAGTACGCCATAACTGAAATTTAGAGAGCATGCATCTCTTGCCCGGGGAATCTGCTTACTGGCTCCACAATGTAGGAGAGAAAAAACTTAATCTTAAATAGACAATCAAGGGATATGGAGTAAATGCATACAAGACAAAGTCTCTACAAATTCATTGAAGACCCAAGCAATGGAAAACCCTACCCTTTTCTGTTTCCATGGCAGCGGGAGTTTTTTTTTTGGAAGTTCTAAAAATGAAAGTTAATTTTACACATGCAAGATATAAGATATAAGATTTATGAATGTGTAGTATTTTTTTAGTTTTCCGTCTTATTTTGTTTTCTTTTCAATTGTAGTCGTTTGAAAATTTAAGTCTAACAATTATTTACATTCTTATAAGTTTTCATTTAACAGGAGCACTTTAACTTCCCATATTTTCCCGTTTCTATGGCAACACTAATTTTGAAAATTGCAAGACTGAAAGTTATTTCCATTCCTGTTTGGAAACATGTGTTTTTCCATGATATTGTAGGAATTCGGTACCATGTACGCTTACTAAAGATCCATATTTTGAATACATTGGCTGTTCCTGTAAATGAAATTAATATAATTCTCGTTTAAGTCCATTCTATAAAAAAAGTTCTGTGCCTTTCATTTCAAAAGCAAAAAAAAAAGATTAAAAAAATAAAAAAATAAAAACAATAATAAAAAATAAAATAAAATAAAAATAAAATAAATAAATAAATAAATAAATAAATAGCAATAGCGGTTGCTTTTCTTTCAAATAATACAAATAAAAGTTTGTTAGTCAAAAAATGACTTTGACGTTATTATTCTTGACTAAATCGTATCGATTTAAACTAATATGGAACTTTAATGTTTAGGGAGCTGATTTGCATGAAATAAGTTATAAGTTACTTCCGTTGTTAAGTATTGTTAAGAAAGATAATAGGAACATATTAGTCAGGGGGTCCATTTCCCGAAAAGCCGTCAATCTTTTTTCACTTTTGCGTTTCAATAAAGAGAATACTTCCACAATATAAATGTCTTGGCATAAGCAAATAAAAAATATCAATTTTTATATTTGAGTTAACAATATGTTATTTATTTTTGTTTACAGACTTCTGCAGACAATCAAACGTCAGTATTTGATGCCAGTCTACCATTGTTTCAGACTGTTCTTGGATCCAGTACCTGTGTTGCTTCACTGTTGCTGAATATATTAGTCGTTATCGTTGCAATCAGATCTCTAAAGAAAGAGTTTCATACTTTATTGATGATATCAATATGCCTCAGTGAATGTCTCCTTAACATATCGCTTCTTTTAGACATTCTATCAATCACACCAATGCAAATGAATGTAAACTTCTGTTTATTCCTAAATTTTATGAGGGCATTTAGTTTTATGTTAGTGTATGGTTTTATTGTAATGCTTTCCATTGAGAGGTATTTGACTATCAAGTCCAAGAATTTCGGAATGAAAGAAACATTAAATAACCATAAGGTAAAGTTGCTTGCTTTAGTACCGTGTCTAGCTTTCATTTTATCAGTTGTCAATTTCCTAATACCTTACAACGAAAACTTTTCGACATGCCTACCAAACTTTTTCTATCAGGAAAATGGCAAAGTTTACTATCTATATTGGGGAGTTGTTGGCACTCTTCTTATGATTTCTATAGTTGGCTTTACTTCAGGCTCAGCATATAATCTATGGAATCTCTTCTTTCGTCGGCCAAACAAAATTGATGTGCTAAAAGAAACGAGAATTTCACCAGGAACATCAGGTATGGAAATGACGTCTTTAGACATTACTCAACCAGGTAACCAGAGAAGCTTCAAAACAGCAAAAACAAAAGGTTCTAAATCAGGAGATATTGATGGAAAGCAACAAGAAGAAAAGCAAATGTGGGGATTATGTACCAGCGTTCCCAACTCCAAAGTAAATGTAACAACCATGCAAAATAGATCAATGTTTGGAACAACTTTTNTCTTAAATTACACTTCTCCGAAAATGGAGCATCTAAAGCTTAAATTTCAATTTTTAAGAAAAGTTTCACCTCAAAAATGCAAACAAATGATGAAAAACTAAAAACATTTAAATTTCACCCTTACTGCAATTTAGGAATAATATGATTTTAAAAACTAATGAAAATACTTTCGATCAAATCAATTTTTATCAATTTTAGTTTTTTCAATAGAAGTATATAAGAGGTATAAATGTACCTATACAACAAATTAAAATCTTTAAAGAATTTTACTATTGCGATCTTGAATAACTAAACGTCAATTTTGGTATGTTTTACTTGTTAAATTTGTCATCACGGCTAACGGTAAGGGGTATAAACACACTATATGTTCAATATTTTATCTTTGAAAATTAGAAATGGATTTAAATACCTGGAATATTTTCTTGATATTTATTTTCTTTATATTTTAGCTTTTGATCACTGCGATGCTTTAATTTCTTTGTATATGATACTCAAGTAGGTACTGCAACAAAGAATTTTGTAAGCACATTCGGATGATTTATCAATTTTCAATGCACAAATACACAATGATGACATGGTGCATGAAGACGCGCGTTGTGTGTTGTATTTAAATTACAACCTATACGTTTCAAATAGATTCATGAATGCACGTAGGTGCACGGCAATTTTGACTTTTACGTGTTTTTGCAGTTTTCTCGAATTTTGGTCGAAATTAATCTTAAATAGTGGTCAAAGCGTCGTAACTCCAAATAATTTTTGAACCAGTTTTTCCTTTGCTCTTATAGAACTGGTAAATACGAAGAAAATAAAATACCGGAAGTGGAAAATTTTAATTTTTTAATTATGTTAATTCATCCTTAATCTTAATTTTTGGAGATTAACATTTTTATGTCTAATTATTGAAGCAGATAGCTATCTTTTGGCACCATTATTTTCATTCAATTCGAACATTCAATTTTTTCGTTGGAGTACCTAACTCAAGTGAAACGTTTAACTGACTTTCACAGAGTTATTTCTCTTTGGATGTGTCACATCTTAAGGAGAGCAATTTGAGGCAAATGAATTCATACCAATTCAAGTAACTGATTTTGCTTGTTTTCTACATGTGAGATTAAAAGATACAGAAAATGAATCGATATAACTGAAATCTGTAGGAAACTCGGCACTATGAAACATGTGTTTCTATTGTTGTTAAGTATATTTACCTTGTTTCAATTAGAATAAGAGCTGCGTAACTTTGATTTTACTTTAAAGCTCTATCTCAGAAACTGTTTTGGTTACTTTCAACCCTTCAGAAATTCTATAGCCGCCACTACGACATCATAGATAGATATGAGAACAGAAATTTTCAGCTAGATTCACGTCTTCCCGGATTTGACATTACCGATTATGACTTTAGCACGGTTGCTATAAACAGATGAAGACAAGTTTATCCTTCCGAAGTAATTGTTGTCACTCTGTTTTTTAACAGNTTTTTTCTTAAATTACACTTCTCCGAAAATGGAGCATCTAAAGCTTAAATTTCAATTTTTAAGAAAAGTTTCACCTCAAAAATGCAAACAAATGATGAAAAACTAAAAACATTTAAATTTCACCCTTACTACAATTTAGGAATAATATGATTTTAAAAACTAATGAAAATACTTTCGATCAAATCAATTTTTATCAATTTTAGTTTTTTTCAATAGAAGTATATAAGATGTATAAATGTACCTATACAACAAATTAAAATCTTGAAAGAATTTTACTATTACGATCTTGAATAACTAAACGTCAATTTTGGTATGTTTTACCTGTTAAATTTGTCATCACGGCTAACGGTAAGTGGTATAAACACACTATATGTTAAGTATTTTATCTTTGAAAATTAGAAATGAATAGTTGAAATTAAATACCAGGAATATTTGTTGATATTTATTTTCTTTATATTTTAGCTTTTGATCACTGCGATGCTTTAATTTCCTTGTATATGATACTCAAGTGAAACGTTCAACTGACTTTCACAGAGTTATTTCTCTTTGGATGTGTCACATCTTAAGTAGAGCAATTTGAGGCATATGAATTCATACAAATTCAAGTAACTGTTTTTTGAAAAAAATCGACTTGCTTGTTTTCTACATGTGAGATTAAAAGATACAGAAAATGAATCGATATAACTGAAATCTGTAGGAAACTCAGCACTATGAAAAATGTGTTTCTCTTGTTGTTAAGTATATTTAGAATAAGAGCTGCGTAACTTTGATTTAACTTTAAAGATCTATCTCAGAAACTGTTTTGGTTACTTTCAACCCTTCAGAAATTCTATAGCCGTCACTACGACATCAAAGATAGATATGAGAACAGAAATCTTCAGCTAGATTCACGTCTTCCCGGATTTGACATTACCGATTATGACTTTAGCACGGTTGCTATAAACAGATGAAGACAAGTTTATCCTTCCGAAGTAATTGTTGTCACTCTGTTTTTTAAGAGTTCATATTGTTAGTGCTTAAGTTTTGAGTGTTGTATTTGTGGTGTTCTTGTGTTTTTTTCGGTTTGTCGCGTCTTTAGTCTTCTGACTTCTGGTGTTCTTGCTTTTGCTTTGTCACTGGACTTTGATTTATTAAATCCTTTGTTTGTTCCATCGGTATTCTACTGCGGTTGTTTTATAATCAGCCAGATATTTGCTTATAGGATCATTAGCTTACTACTAGATGATTTTAGATGTGATAATTATGTTTCTTAATGTGAGGTGAAATATAGAATACTTAACACTTTCCACAACAAAATTGTATTAGTAATCTGCTTTATTGAAACAACAATGATACCATAAAATGAATGAAATGAAGGATGTTATATAATGTAATTTAATTACATCTGTAAAAAGAGCAATGTAGCTACGAGGACACCTCAACATTATTGTAAGAGCGGTGTCTGTACAGTTAAGGTAGATCGACGGTATACTACACGGCACATATTACCAAACTGATTTCCAGGACAGAAGGTTTTTTTTTTTGGCTTTTCATTTTGACGTTATAATAAATTGACAAAATAATAGACGTCATATTTTATACATCTTGCATCAAATTAGCTCTTGTTTCCCGTAAATATTCTTTATTTCGTGAACTACATAAAATATCTTTCTAAATCGCACAGTTACGTATAGATTTTTTTTCAAGTAAATGGAAAGCATATGTGTTTCTCTCTTAGTTGACAAAAATTGGAAAAATCTATTTGATAGTTATTTCATATGATAGCATGCTGATGAATACCGAATTTGGCCTGGTTTTCAAAGTATAAGATCGGTGAAATATCATTTTATTTCAGTTTTGCAACATATGAATTAAGCACTACAGAATATCAGAATATAGGAAATTCTGAGATTTTTACTTGGGCCGATCTACCTTAATTATTTAATAAACTTAATTAATACATTTTAAAACTGAAAAAAAGTACTTAAACATGTTAAATATGCCCTTTTAAATGTTGTCAATATGTTTTATTAAATTTATTTTGCATACAAAAAGCTTGTTGTTCTTGTTTTAATACCATTTATGAGCACAAACGATATACAGGTCTCATAATGAATAAAGGAAAGATGACAGAAAATACCTACAATGGTCGAACATTACAATCGCATGCCAAAATCCTCAAGGAAACTGCACAAAAACACCAATAAAATAACATCAGTCAAAATATAGTTAATGATACGAACTCGGGATAGCCGGACTTAGTACCGGCACTAGCAAGAGCTAGCGGTAGGATTAAACCGGTTTATGGTTTGTATACCCATATCCCTTCTCTATCCCGTTTCCCTACACGATAAAAACGTACAAATAAGACCCAATACAGGTAGACTACTAACTCCGAGTCCACAATACAGGTCTCAATCTTTAAAAGGAAAGAATGAGAGAAAACGTATTTTAGAAAGATGGGTCAAGGAGTGCTGGCCACTAAACTGCCGGCTTCCTCAAAGAGCCTAGTAAAAACACTGTCGCACTACGGAACAAAAACCGATCCCAAAACTTCCCCAAAGGTTGGGTTAAGCATCATGGATCTCATTAGGCATCGGCAGTATCAACGAGAATCCAGTATACTTGTAAATGAATTAACAGAAACAACTCTAATGCATGACATGACATGTTTTTCATGAACTCAATAGGAGACGGTAGACTGGGTATGTCGACAGGGTAAGGGTAGGAGATACTGGATGTGTCGACAGGGTAAAGGTAGGAGAGACTGGTTTTGTCGACAGGGTAGGGGTAGGGGAGACTGGATGTGTCGATAGGGTAAGGCTAGGGGAGACTGGGTGTGTCGGCAGGGTAAGGGTAGGAAAGACTGGACGTGTCGACAGGGTAAGGGTAGGGGAAACTAGTCATGTCGACAGGGTAAGGGTAGGGGAGACTAGGTGTGTCAACAATTTAAGGGTAAGGGAGACTGGGTGTGTCAACAGGGTAAGGGTACGGGAGACTGGGTGTTTCGACAGGGTAAGGGAAGGGGGTACTGGATGTATCGACAGGGTAGGGTAGGGGAGACTGGGTGTGTGGACAGGGTAAGGGTAGAGGAGAATAGTTGTGTCGATAGGGTAAGGATAAGGAGACTATGTGTGTCTACAGGTTAAGGGTAAAGCAGACTGGGTGTGTCGACAGGGTAAGGGTAGGGGAGACTGTGTGTGTCGACATGGTAAGGGTAGTGGATACTGGATGTGTCGACAGGGTAAGGGAAGTAAAGACTGGGTGTGCCTACAGTGTAAGGGAAGGGGAGACTGGATGTGTCGACAAGGTAAAGGTAGGGGATACTGGCTGTGTCGACAGGGGAATGATAGGAGAGACTGGATGTGTCAACAGGATAATGGTAAGGGAGACTGGATGTGTCAGCAAGGTAAGCGTCCCCAGCTACGCATGCATCGCCTGTCATGTGATGAACAATATGTCTGAAGTCAAGTCTGATAGTTATATAAAAAAAACTCAGGGGTGTATCCAGTCACTTGCGAGTCGCGAGATTATTAAGTTATGCTGGTCAACTAGCTTGTGGAGGTTGCCAATGAAACTTATTACGTTCTTCATCATAACCCAGTGAGTAGTAGTTTTTCAAGCCAACAGGAGGCTTTCAAGAACCTGTACACAATCTTAATAATTTTAACGGAAAAATGGTCTCATTTTTTAAAAATGTTTATGGACCTCAGTGTTATATGACCCAAATTCAAAATATGTTATCTGCTGCCAGTAATCTTGGATCTGATGTGATCACACTTTTTTTGAGGCGGTCAACTAAGTACAGTTGGACTAGAAGTTTTAGAGGAGAAGATATTTGAATGTGTTTTTGTTAGATTTGAGTCCAGCGTTAAAGTTGTCGCCTACGGCCAATTTGGTTAAGGAACGGACTTGCCGGACATATTTTTAAAAGAGACCATCATATGACTATTGGGCCTAAGTTTGGTCCAATTGTCCCAGCAGATCTTTAAATGTGTTGTGCCGTATAGTCGAATATTACAGTAAATTCCCAAAATGTTGGCGATTTTGAATGAGGCGCGGATTTGCCGGACACTTTTTCAAATGGGCCAATATAGGAATATATTGACTTAATGTTGTTCCAGTTGGCTTTATTGCTTCAGAAGAGATCTTTGAATGCTTTCTAATGGGGTACAATTTTTAACTATGAAATCCGTTGGCTGTCATCTTAGATCTGATGCAGACTTCTCGGAAAATTTTTTCGAAGGTGGCCATATAAAAACAATTGTGACCAAGTATGGTTTATTGGCCAAGAATAAATTTTTAGGAGGCAAGATCTTTGAATGTGTTGTCCCATTGGGCCAATGCTACACTTGTTCCACGCCAGGCTTGCGGAAATCTTGGATTAAGTGCAGACTTATCTGACATATTTATAAAGGGGGCATCAATGGAACATTATGAGTCAATTTGGTTCCAATCGGCACAAAAAGATTACTTAATTTATTTTGGTGCATAGTCGAAAGCTTAACTAAGTTCCCCGCTGGCAACCATCTTAGATGAGATGTTTTATTTTCCATACACAATTTTAAAAAGGTACTATAATCCAAGGAAATTTTTAAGCAGGTTTTTTTTTTTAAATTGGCCACGTAGTTTCAGGTGAAATGATCATTGAATGTGGTTTTCTTTAAGATTGAATGTTAAACTTTCTCCCCATTAGCGACTATGTAAGATGCAGTACAGACTTTGCGGACACATTTTTAAAAGTTACCAGCTAAGAACTCTATTTACTATGTTTGGTCCTAATCGTCTTGTCTTAAAAGAGATGTTAAATCTTTTCTCACAGGGTCTTATGATGAACTAGGTTACAGGTTGGCTGCAATTTGATGTGGTCTTGGGGAATACATATTTCAAAGGGCAGCTGTGACCTAGTACATTTCCGAATGGCCAAGTACAAAATGTAGTTTCAAAGGTGTTTTCCTTAAGGGTCAAATGTTAAAATAAGTTTCCAGCTGGTGGCATTATTGGGTTAAGCACGGAGTTGCCTGATTTTTTTAGAAGGGGAACACCCCAAGGGTATCGTGACAAAGTCTGATTCGAATTGGCCAAGTAGTTTTAGAGAAGATATTTGAAGTGTTTTCCTCCATGTCCAATGCTAATCTAAGTTCATGTTTGCGGCCATCTTTGATTAGGTGTAGAATTGCCTAATTTTAGTCACGGTAACCGT
>MJUU01017556.1:0-16580 GCA_002080025.1 Modiolus philippinarum | reverse complement strand
ACATTCAAAGATCTTCTTCTCAGAAACTACCAGTCCAATTATAACCAAACTTAGTCACAATGGTCCTTAGATGGTCCCTTCCAAAAAGGTATCCAACAGGTCCGTACCTAATCCAAGATGGCCGCCAGCCGGGAACATAGTGTTAACATTGGACCCTATAGAAAAGACATTCAAAGATCTTCTTCTCAGAAACTACCAGTCCAATTATAACCAAACTTAGTCACAATGGTCCTTAGATGGTCCCTTCCAAAAAAGGTATCTGGCAGGTCTCTACCTCATCCAAGATGGCCGCCAGCGGGACCATAGTTTTAACATTGGACCCTATGGAATATACATTCAAAGATCTTCTTCTCAGAAACTATTAGTCCAATTAGAACCAATCTAAGGCACAATGGTCCTTAGGTGGTCCCATCCAAAAAATGTATCTGGTAGGTCCGTACCTCATCCAAGATGGCCACCATCTGGAACATAGTTTTTGCATTGGCCCTATTGATTTTAAGGGGCACCTCTGCCCAAATTTTTGAATTTTTATTTGAAAAGTGGTCTGCATGTTTTAATTTAAGCACTCTGTATTACTTTAATTATAAGGGGAACCCCTGCCCAAATTTTTTTGAATGGTGTTCTGTTATGGGTTGTAATGGATGGTGGATCTTTCGGTTGCTATGGCAACCAAACAAGAATACTCTAATTTTAGAAATAAAAGTATTCTGCTAAATTTTATTTTTCATTTTTCCTATTGGAAATGCCTTTTATCTATGTCAGCCATGGTCCAGGTGAGCGATACAGGCTCTTGAGAGCCTCTTGTTAAAAGAGTGATATTATTAGTAATAAATATGGTTGTAATTAATATTTTTAATTGTTATAATAAACGAAATGGGTTTCCGGGTGCATTTTAGAAATTTCGATTTAATTTTTTCTTTCATTACAAAATATAGAACAATTTGTAGACAATGTTGCTTATAAAAACATATTGTCATATACTTAGTTAAAATATGACAAAAAATTTACATCTTGATTAAGCTAGAAAAATTCAACAAAAAATGACAAAACGGGCTGATATGACATCGTTATCAACTACTTCCGGTAATTATCACATGCCTTTCCGTCACTGCTCGGAGGGCATTATCACACGCAAGTTCGTGTATATACGCCAAACGACAAATATTACACATATCGCCATATGAAATAAGTCATTATAGTAATACTGCATTCAATAAGAGTCAAAATAATTTTAGCTTAAAATTTCTTTTATAGTTAAAGTATATGATAAAATATCATTATATTACAAACACAAGATAACAATTAACATCTACAATGGCCAAAAATCACAATTACATGCAACAATCCCAAAGCGAACTGCACTACAAAAACTCAAAATCACAATCAAAAGACAAGATACAAACGTAAATAACGATAGGAATTCGGGACAGCCGGACTCGGCACCGGCACCCGCAGGGTCAAACCGGTTTCTTTGTAGACAAACCTCCCCTTTTCTCTGTCCCATTTCCCTACAGTATAATGAACATGCGAATAAACCCAATACAGGTAGACTACTAACTCTAGGACAACTATCTTGAGAGAGAAAAGAATGTAACGAAACGTAATGTAGAAAGATGGGTCAAAAGTGTTTGCCGCTTAACTGTCGACTAGCTCAAGGAACCTAGTCTGCTGGTAAACACTGTCGCACTACTGAAGAAAATTCAAACTCAAAATTTCCTGAAGGGTTCAGTAAATGAGTCGTCACGTATTTCAGTAGACATCAGCAGTATCAGTGAGAGGCTAGTATACGTGTCTTCAGGTCATTGGATCCCAAAGCCAATTTAACATATTCGTGTAGAATATCCCGTCGATATCCACTATTACGTTAGAATGTAAGTTACGTCCAAGTTTTTTTTCTGGATTTTGTTACAATTTCTGGGATTGTTTCCAACATATTTATCGAAGATGAGAAATTACCTTTGAAATAAGCTGTTTGCGGGTTAAGCCCTATTTAGATGTCAAACGTTCATATTTCCTGTAAAACTTCTTAAAAATATTTAATTATCAATGATGTCATTTTTCATATCGCGTCCTTCATCACCCCCCCTCCCACAGCTGATATAACGACTTTGGTCTGATAAGGGATGTGATATGAAAAATGCCATGTGATTATCTATAATTATTGACATTGACATGATGGAGTAAATTTTCTTTAGAAAATCATAACATGTGCAAATAGGCAATTCAAGGTTTACAAACAATCACTTTTTTATCAATCTCATTTTCATTTATTTTGTATACCATGCAAAAATCACTAAATTACTACTGCGCAAAATTCGTATGTAATTTAAATTTTTTGTTGAAAGTATTCAGAATATGAAATTCCCTTTAATTATAAATTTCCTATATCTATACCTTGAATGTTGGTATTTTTTTTTGTTCACTCTATGATTATAAAATTTACATAAATTAGACTTTTGATAAGAATATATACTTTTAAACACAGCATTTATTATTCAGATTTTTCAAGATATATTTTAAAGATATACGACAGGGTTCTTTAATTTATATTAAATATATATATCTTGATCCATTAGTCCATGGGCTGGAATAACCCACCGTGCACCCCCCACTTCCGAACCCCACCCATTTTTTTAAGTCCGCATACATCCCCTCTTCAAATAGAACATGTTAACACGAGCATAACCTGCACGCACTTGTGGAATTCGGTCCATTTTTTGGAAAATTTCGTTTTTCGTTCAAGTTTTTCTTTCAGTTGCTTCAAAATGTCAACCAAATGCCTTCCTGTTATAAACGAAGTATCAAGCGATTGCTTATTATATTAGCTTTACAAAGAACCCAAGTTTTTACAATTTTTATGCCCAATACGTTCTATAGCACAATTAAACGTACCCCTACCTAAATGAAATATTGACGAAGATACTGATATTTTCATTGAAATTGTTTGATAGTCTAGAGAACCCGAAGTGCATCTCAATAGACGAATTTCATATTTACGGGATGACTGCTAATTTAGCACGTTTTTCAAAGGGACGTCACTCGCTAACACCCGTCATGCTGGTTTTCGGTCTCATTAGGGAAAGGACGGTCAGTAAATATTTTCTCTGGCAACGGTTACGATTTTCACTGTGGTAAGTACCCGAATAGCTTGAAATATTTTATTTAAAGACAATCGAGATATTACCCCTAGTCCAGTGATAGATAGCCATGTATTCAAAATCATCTGCTGTCCCTTATTACAATGGAACCGTAAACCTGACTGTCGGGTCAGTAGGTTACTTCCCTTTGTGGAAAACGTTATAAAAACGGAGCCAAAGTCGGGATAAGAAATAAACATGAAAATGGTCTATTCCCGATTCTGAAAATTGTTTTTAGCTTTTCAATCTATTTTCCTCTATAAAAAACACGTTAAGAAGATGTTAACATATTTTAAATGACCTAAATTTTATTTTCAAACAGACCAAATACATGGACCTTTGAATAATTTCGTTTTTGAATAAGTTTTGTCTTTCTTTTGCCTTATTGTATTTTTTTAGTAAACAAATATCATTTCAAATAGGTATCAAATGAAAGCTTATTATATTTGTTTCATAACCATTACAAATAATGGCTGCTTTTAGGTAATATAAGCATCATACCTCAATAAAACTTACCCCTACCCCAACAAATCTATAAAAATGTCAATTCTTTGTCTATTTTCGCATAACAATAACCAGAACACGCAAAATGTGTGTTGTCTATGACAAAGTTGCATAAATAACATTATAATTTGGTATTTTAAAACAGCCATTTATTGACTTCAGCTCAATATTTTGCCCGAAATTGATGAAAAATGGGAATTTTAAACATTTTAGAATTGTCCAAAGTTCACTGTTAAATCGTTATTTATGCATAATCTGGAGGGTATATCTGCAGATATGCCAATAAATTGTACCAAGCGACACATTAGGTGTCTTAAAATATTGTTTCGAAAAATAATGAGTGTTTAATGTGACTCTGAATACCGAAAATCTTACCCGTACCCCAACAAATTTTCCCTGAAATTGTCAATTTTTTGTCCATGTTCGCATGGAAATAACCAGAACACGTAAAATGTGTGTTGCATATGACAATGTTGCATGAATTACATCATGATTTAGTATTTTAACAGCCATTGGTGGAGTAGAATTCAATATTTCTCTCAAATTTAATGAAAAATGGGATTTTCCAACATTTCAGATTTGTCCCTAGTTCACTGTTAAATCGCAATATATATCAAACTATAGAATATATCTGCAGATATGTCAATTAATTGTTCTGAGCGATACATAAGTTGTCTTAAAACATTGTTTAGAAAATCAAGAAGAGTTAAATTTGACTCTAAATATGAAAATCTTAGCCCTACCCCAACAAATTTTCCCTGAAATTGTCAATTTTTGACATACGTTCGCATACACAATAACCAGAACACGGAAAACGTGTTTTGTATATGACAATTTTGCATAAATAACATCATGATTTGGTATTTCAACAGCCATTGGCCCCGTAAAACTCAATATTTCTCCAAAAATTGATGAAAAATGTGAATTTTCAACGTTTCAGATTTGTCCGTAGTTCACTGTTTAACTGCAATGTATATAAAATCTATAGAATATATCTGCAGATATGCCAATTAATTGTTCTTAGAGATAATCTAGTTGTTTTAAAACATTGTTTAGAAAAACAAGGAGTGTTGAGTGTGACTCTAAATACCATAAAATCTTATCTTAAGGATTTTTCTGCACATTTGCCAATTTATTGTTTTAACCGATACACAAGTTATGTTAAAACACTGCTTAGAAAAACAAGGATTGTTCAATGTGACTCTTAATACCGAAAATCTTACCCCTACCCGAACAAAATAAACTTAAAAGTCCCCAAAATACGTCTGTCTTTAAATATATATGAACATAGCATACTAATATTTTACTTTCTTTGCAAAGGATGCATTTGATAAATCGTAATATGTAATTTTACCACCAGATATATGGGTAAAATTTAATTTTTGGGGCGATTTGCGTGAAAAATGGGAATTTCAAGCATTTCAGAATTTTAATTGTTTAATAACTGCCCATAAACCATGCACATGTTCTTATTTGTGATATATGTCAGTCTCTGTGCATTTGGGTGTTTGAAAATGATATGTCATTGGACCTTTATACAATGTTTAAGCTTTCAAGCTGAATAAAATGAAATAAATTGTGTCGAATATGTGTGGTAATGGGTAATATGTTTGTAATTTATGAGACTAAAGTTAGTCTAAAATGTTAAAAAGCATAAATCAACATTTTCAAGTTACATATCAATTTCAGGAAGTATCTTCATCTCAAAGTCAAAACAGCAGAAATTCTGAAAACCGGTAAATTCCAATTTTGCATACAATTTCGGGCAGAAGAGTCGAAAAGAGACCTCTTAAAAAGTTTAAATCTACTTAAATGATCTTCTGCATGTCAGCTTTAGTGAAATAAACACCAGAATTCCAATTAAACTTTGTTTTTTATCATTTAGAGCCTGAATATTTCAAATTTTCCCTTAATTTCTAGGGGGAGGGGTGCTAATTTTGACATTTCTGAACCTACAATATGTCTGAAACTAAAATGTGTGCACACAATATATCATAAATCATTATTAAATCGGCCATTATTATTCAGATTTTTCGATCCTAAAGTCAGAAAGTCGAAATTGTGAAAAAATCTGAAATTCCGAAAATTTCCATTTCTCCAAAATTCTATACCGAAAATCAAAATTTTATGGACTTTAATAGTCTTATTTTCCAACATTGTATCACACTTGATAAGTTAGGCATAAAAACTAAGATCAATTGACGAGGGTTGTTTTTCTGAAAGGAATTGACAGGCTAAAATCGTCATTTTCGCATTTTTTTTGCAGGGGGTTGGGTACATTTATTGTATCCAAAGATCATAAAAAGTGTGTGTAAAGTGCCCGCACTTGTGTTTATTGTATAGGATATTAAATGAGCTTTAATTTGGTACCAAATTTGAGTACATATTACTTATCATTTACAAATTATGAAAAGATGAAAATTTGGTTAAAACGAAAATACAAGAATTTTTCATGGTGTACTATAAAAGTAGCAATATACTGTCTATGCGTGCAGGTTATGTTCGTATTAACATGTTTTATTTTAAGAGGGGACGTAGAAAGACGGGAAAAAATTGGTCTTGTTCGGAAAAGGGGGGGGGAGGGGGGTGTTTCCAGCCCACGGACTACATGACACAGATTTTCAAATGCTTATTCTATTCTCCCGTTGCTGTTTTGATATGTGCAAATTGGGACAAAAGATAGAAATACAACTGAAAATATTTCAAATGTATGTTAAATAATGGTTGAGATATGTTTAAAACCGACTTCATCTGTTTCAACTGGTCTTAAATTATCCAAACCCTGTTAGCAAACTACTGTATTTAGTTACAATTTGGGGCAAATGTTTTCATAAACATTTGTTGTTAGCGATCAAACAAGAAACAATTAATTTATGTGGGAAATGCAACTAAGCAAATGCATTATGTAAGAGAAAGGTACACGAAAAAAAAAATCCAGTTCGACATTAAAATTGCCCTCGTCTCTTGGTTCACAAAATATTTCAGACCCTGTGCTGTTATATTTTCGCAAATAAACATTTAGATTGTATGTGTTCATAATTATATCTTTTGTGATATCACATAATGATTGATTTACGAGTGCGCACTTTTTGTAAGTTTCAATGTTTATCTATTGCGCTATGTTAATGTAATGTTCACTTGTAGTGTATGAAAATGAGCAATTACTACTGGAACTTGTTTCGACTATCACAAGACATTAATGTATTTCACCTGGTCGAATATTTATATACAGTGAAACCTATCTAATCCGACACCTGAATATTCCAAGATCCTGTCAAATCCGACGTCTTTAATTGGTCCCAAAGAAAGTTTTCAAATGCTTTTTAAAACTGAGTATTCCGACATCCTGTATAATCCGACACAATTTTATGGTCCCATAGTGTGTCGGATTAGACAGGTTCCACTGTAATAGTTACTTATAAAGAGAGAATTATCACAAGATATAAACTGCCCTAGGGATAGCGATATGGACTGACACCTAAATAATGCCCGAGCCGTAGGCGAGGGTAATATTAAGGTGTCAGTCCATATCGCTATCTCAAGGGCAGTCTATTAATCTATTATGGACTTCTACAGAGGGAACCGTTTTCTTATAGTGCTGTCTGGTGCGTATAGTGCACGAGCCGACAGGCGAGGGCACTATTCGCACCAGACAACACTAAAGGAATACGGATCCCGAGGGGGAAAGTCCGTAATTAATTTAGTTTATAACAGAAAAGAAAACAAACTGAAAAAGAGTCAAAGTATAGTAAACCGGAAGTCACGTGAGGTATAGTCCCGTCGTCAAGTATAGTATCCCGTTGTCAAGGTAAACAAATAATTGTTAAAATATAGTGAGGTCAGATTATCCAATGAAATCGTAGGATTTTTACTTGGTATGTACTAAATCGTGATATTTCTCTCTATATAAGCAACTATTGTGTTTATTTTATTGAAGAACATTTACATTTTATTTTTCATCAGTTGAAAACATTCCCTGTTAAAAGTCACTCACATAAAATATTTATCTTTTTTTACCTATCTTCCTTTTTACAATGAAGAAGTCAAACAATCCATCTTTAAATTAAATAAAATTATCTGTACTTGTACTCTATTTTTAAAATGGCCTGCTTCATAAGCTATATGAACAGACCCGTGGTAAAATTAACGATTTACCACGGGCGACGTCACAGAGCTATTCAACAACGTCATAGTTCATTTCTGCACATGAACGTCACAGAAAGACCACAAAACGTCACGAAAACTACACAATTGGTGGCGTGTAATTGCTGTCTCTATAGGTCAGTTGAAATATAAAATGATGTATTTTTTCATATTAGAAGCGAAATAATTTCTGGAAGCCGTGGTATCTCGATATTTTACCACGGTCAAACATTGAATCCGCAAATTTTAGCGGATTCAATGTTTCGCCCGTGGTAAAATATGCGATATACCACGGCTTCCATAAATTATTTCTTAAACAACTGTCAACTGACATTTTTTTCGGATCTGTTATTTCTATATTTTATCACATTTTATTTTGTTACTTTAACTTTTAAAAAAACAACAGGTGCATATTAAAAAGTAGTGATTTGGAAATTTCGATTTCATTATTATAGTCACATTAAACACTACAGTTAGTATGTTTGTTGAAAAAAAACAACAACAAAAAAAAAAAAAAAACAACTGTATTGTGAATACAATTCATAAAGCACAGTTAAAGCTACCGGTCAATATCAGAAAATTGGGATCGGTCAATATCGTGATATTGACTGATAGAATAAATAAAATTGATAAATGAATACCACCTGATCACCTCTGCACCAATCCGGAAAGATTATTCAAATCTGATGTAAAATAATACATATTACTTAGAACTATTCCGATTAATAAGAATCATATCCAGTGTAAACTAATGATATTAGTTATTACTATTCGAAAGTAGGAGTATGCTTGACAACAAGCCCTGCTTCAATCTTTATTGTCATTTTCAAGTCACTTCTCTCATTTTAACATGACTATTGTCATTTCCCAGTCAGTTCTCTCAATTTAACATGATGTTTCTATATTCGGTAGGAGAACCGTTACAAAAATGACCAGAGTGATAGTGACATGTTATTTTTGAGGGTTTTATCGATTTTTTACCTTCTAGCATCCGCCAATTGGTAGGTTTCCAAAAACATGCTGCATCTCATCCATTCAAAACATATCTAGGCACTATTTGGCATACAAAAAACGATCATATTCCTGGCAACCGAAACACAATATTGTCGCCATTCAAATATTTCTTTAATTAGCTGTTTATTCCTTCTCTATACATTTAATTGACAGGAATTTGACATATTTCTGGTCATTGAAATTAAGAGCTTGTGTTAAACAGGCGTAAAAATACTTTCTGATCTTGTCGTTATTTATATTTCTGTTTCATGTCAATGCTGTGAAATGCAATTCTGAAATAATACAAAAAATTATTATTATTCCTGATTATGAATGTAGATTCATCAGATCGTGAATTTCGTTAACATCCTATTTTTTTTCTTGTGGCTTTCTGGGAGGGTTCTATCGAAAATGCATGGAAAAAAAATTTGTGTACATTTTTTTTACAGCCACGGCTTTACGTTTAGAGTGTCAAAATAGTACAAACAATCTTATATATTTTGTTTCAATTAAGTGACAGAATTTGTTCGGTTCAAGATCAACAAGACGATTTTAAAAACTTTTTTATCCAAAGTGTTTAAAAATAAAATAATCAATCCGGAAATCAATTTACACTTTCATCTTATTATTTTTTTCCTTCAGTTGGGGGTTCCAATATGAATCAGTGGAAGAAAAAGAGCATCTCAAAATAAATTTTTATTTTCTAAAATAAACATTCATAAGTCTCAAAATGTAGATAAATGACGGAATTTAATGTTTTATATTTCAGTGTATATCCTGTACACAGATACATTTCTGAAAAACGGATCCATTATGATGAATGTAAGTAAATCTTTGAAAAACACTTCCATTCAGACATCATTTGTTCGTTAACGAAGCATAAATAACTATGTCAACCCATTGATAAAAGTGTCAAAATTGTCAATTTTGAACAACACGTTATTGTCATGTTAGCCTAAAGTGACGGTACATTGTTTGCCCTGCGAAATTGCCCTCGTTGTTCCAACGTTTAAGGTGCAAAAAAAGTCAAACGTTTGCTGTACACTTTTGCAAGTCGATGATCAAAGGTTATTCCCTTCTTATAGATAACATGAATGGCCCTGAGGATGCTTGACGCGCTTTAATGCAATTGTGATATCTCGATAGCTGAAGGCTGACTTCGTGCAATTATGAAAGTTGATGTCTATCTAACATGATGACATTTTGTTAAAGAATATGGATATCAGTAAAAGATTTTGAATTATAAAAAATAAATTGTAATAATAATTCAAATTTATAAACTTTTTATAAGATTGTCTTGGCCAAGGCTTCTTTTATCGGTTTACGTTCGACGTTAATTGCTTCTATGACTTTACTTCCCTGCGTATTTACAAAAAATATATAACTTTAATTTCGATGACAAAACTACGGCCGCTAGCATAATTTAACTCTAGTTACTACCGGAAAATTTAAACTGTAGAAATACATTGAACAAAACCTGACAGGAATGATGTATGGAAAGTCTTTAACAGAGTTCCCTTTACAGAGATTGCTAATTTTGTCTATATCATTAAAAAGAACACGTCCGCAATCGCGAAACTTAGTAGGACCCTGTTATCGTCTTCTCTGAAAGCATTGAAGCCTGGAGCTGAATGGTGTATGGAAGGTATAGTTCAACAACTACCCATTTCATGAACAAATAAAATGTATGGGAAGTCCTCAACAAAGATTTTTCATTTTGTTTCGATCCGACGAAAAAAGGGCTCCCAGAGCGCATCAAAGTTTGGCACTTGAATCTGTTTGAAAAATCAATTCACTCTTCACAAATGAAACCAAAAAACAAACTGTAGCATTTTGCCTTGTGAGCTTCTAAGTCACTAGTTTTTCCTTCCTTATTTATTTACAAAATATTAAAACACAGGTTTTAACCACAACATTATTTGGCTTGTTTTTTTCCTGATTAACTATTAATACTAAAATTGCAGTAAATGTTTTTCAGATGACCATTTCAACAACAGTGCAGATAAATTGTAAAGAATTGGAAGACCAGAATTCCAAACGTATTAAAATGCTAAAGACAATAAATAACCAAAAGAGGGGGAACACTCCTCAGTTAAAATGAATTTCTTACGTGGATGTAGCTTTGTTCAACATTAAGCAAGTGCATTCCGCTAAAACCAGTGCTAGGGACCGTCTTGAACTAACCATGAGGTTCCAGGGAATTGTAATGATGCTAAAATACGCGAAATATATTAAAGTAAAATTTTGATAAATAACATTTTGAAATTGATTAAAATCGGATTTAAATGAGCTTTACAGAAAAAAAAGGATAAAATAATTTTATATTAAATGTTATTACAGTCCGGAAAATAGGATATTTGATTTGTAAATAAATGAGCAATCTAGACGAATTAATTTCGCGGTTTAGGAATAAATCTTATTTAACTATTACGTAAAAAGTCCGAGATAAAAAGACCTAGAAATAATAGAAATTGACAAAAACCCATTAGGATTAATTTGACATGTTTGAGAAGTAAATTATTTATCCCCTTTAGTAAGATTTCTTTGTACTTTGAAATAGGTGTAAATTGACAGATGTTTTACGTAAATAAGTTTTGATAAAAAAAAGACTAAATTTGATTTACTCTAATCAACCAATCGGAAAACAGATCTGGTAATTATTCGGCGCCTTATAGCACGTGACTTTAGGTTTCTTAACCGAATGCAAAGTTCGAAAAGTCACTTGTTGTTTGGTGAACCCGAAATAAAATATCGACTGTATATTTTGTTATTACCAGGTGTGTATCTGTTTAAATCATTTTATAAGTTAATTTTGAATTTAAATAATATTTTAAATTCTGTATCAAGGAATTTATTTGTTTTAAATAATTGAAAAGTTTGTATTTGTAAAGTTATAAGAGTTAATTCATAAAGTAATAAAATTAATCAATAAAGTAATAAAGATAATTCATAAAGATAAGTAAAATATTCCAAGTAATGTTAGTGAATAAAGATACATTAGTATTCGGATTTTATCTGAATTTGATATTTTTTCTGTACATTCTATCTTTCTATCTATTGACTTGTTGTTTGGTGAACCCGACATAAAATATCGACTGTATATTTTGTTATTACCAGGGCCCAGCCTCGAAAGACCGCATAAGCCGAGAAACAATCAGTCTATAGCTAGTTTCCCAAGTAAAACAAAATATGTAACAAGAAATAGGAGAAATCGCATTCCCCGCTTTATGGAGGGAAAGGGGAGACAAGAACAATGCAAACCCGTCTCTCCCCCTTTTCCTACACAGCAACATTTCAACATAATAGAATGGCGGAGACAAGTGGAGAGATTCACGGTACCTCGGAGAAGACAGCATTGACGCTAGGTCGAGTTAAAAAAAAGATAAGTGAATTTCGAATTCAAGAAAAGGATGGATTGTACATCCCTTTGTTCCTTGGGTATTCTACTTCCGTTGTTTTGTACATAGTGTGTATATAGAGACTTAAATGGGAGTTGAAGATCTAAAATTAATTCGGACTAATGATATGCAGATGTAATTTAAAATAGCAATAAAATACAGACGAGGAAGATGAATATAAAAATTGAATACCTTGGCGACTTATTTTGATTCGAAATGCGAGAGGAATATACGTATTTATGTATTGAGATCAACAGACAAAATTAAAAGCAGTGCAGATAAAAAATGACAGCAAGATGCAGAATATAGACGTAAATTATTAAAATATCGTGAATATGGAAAATATGCAGATTCCGAAGAAGACCAGACGAAATAAACTGTGACATTTTGAAAAAGATGAAAATGTTAAAAGGAACTTCAATATTGTGTAAATAATATGTATGTATGTTTCCTATTTTCTATCTTTGGTCTTGTACAGAAAATATCATTGTTTTCCTATAATTTTAAAAACCGTAAGTTAAAATAATAAAGCAAGTTTGTGCTCAAAATTAATTTTGTTACAAAGTGAGAATAATCAAGTTTAAATTTTCTCTCGCCGTTAAATAAAATCTCCAAAATATAGAAAATTAAAGTTAATTAAATAAGAAAAAGAAGGGAAACGGGGAATGTGTCAAAGAGACAACGACCCTAAGGGGAGCAATAACAACTCAAAGCCACCATAAGATCTTCAATGAACGTCGAGGAAACCCCACACCCAACGGTAGGTCGGAGTTGGCCCCTAAATAAAAGAGTAATCAAGTTCAGCGAAATAAGCATCTTCCTAGACTCCGATAGACATAAACAGACAAGACACACAAAGGCTTAATAAATTTCCTGACTGCGGCGGGGTTAAACTAGTTTTATTGGGCCCAAACCTTCCCCCTATAGCCAATGTGATAAATAAAAAAACGATCGTAACAACAGTAAAATTCAGTTGGCAACAGGACTGAGTCAACTGTGAAAAATGAAACTGAAAGAACTAAATATACGGACATAAACATGAAATCACAAGAGACTACTAGCAGTTAACTGACATGCCAGCTCCAGACCCATTACCAACTGACAAATTAAGTTATGTACCCTCAGTATACAGCTTCCATCAAGATCCCTTCCTGTGAGGAGTTTAGCATAATGATTTCATGTATATACCGGAATACATAACCCGTGTCCATGCAATACTGATTTTAAGTATGTTTTAAAATAAAATAAAATTTTTATAAAGTTTAACTTATTTAACGTTGTTTAAGATATTTGTAATGATGTAAAAAAGTATAATGATTAAATAAAATTAACAAATACATAAATTCCATTAAAGTTAATACTGTAAAGTGCGGCTAACGAAAACGGTAACTTATTGTGAAATACCGTAAAATACATTGAACACTAAAGTAGAGAAAATTTAAAAAAAAATCAAAAGTTAAAGAAGATTTAAAGACATAAACGAAATAAATAAGATGATATCTGAGAAAGACCTTGAAATAGACATGAAATAGACATCTTTAAAGTACTAATATAGTATAAATAGATAAAAAAGTAAGGAAATTTTCAAAAAAAAGTGTAATAGATAAGGTGTTGTTCAAATTCTATAAACTTAAAGGGCAGATAACTCTAAATTAAAACGAGGTAGTTTGCATTATCCTTATGAACTGGCAACAATTGTTGAAATCCTTAAATTTCACTTTAATCTGTAGGTTTATTATGTTTGTTCCAGATAATGTACAAATGAAGTAAGGAGCCGTTGAGCTCAATAATAAAAATAAGTGTCCATGAGACAAAATAATAAACTGGTTGATAAATAAATAAACAGTGCCTTAATGTAATTGTGTTGCAGTTTTTGCTTTGTGCTCTATAGCGATTGCTATTAATATTAAGTAAAATTTAATGTTGAAATTTCCCTTTAAGAGAATAAGTTAAATTTTGTTATAAGAATTTAAATGAAACTGACTGATCACCAGATTCTATAAAAATTAGTGCTAAGTGTGGAACGTCGACTCCACACATAACGTAATAAAGTTTTACATAAAGTCTCTTCAAGATTAATTTGATATTAAATAGAAAACTTAATAGGTAATCAAATGCTTTAGACAGAATATACATAGCATAATAAACTTGCCTGAACACATATAAATAAAAAAATGAAGAAATAAAGTCAAAAATGAAAGATAAATAAAGTTTAATAAATAAATAAATCGTGAAATAAAAAGTGGTGAACGTACGTTGAACTCAATATTTTCCTACTAGATTTGAAAGATCATTGATTTAACATATGAAATGAAAAAATAAATAGATAAATAAATGAATAAATGTGTAAAAATAAGATAAATAAATAAAGAAAGCTAATATTAAATATATTGTTTAAGTACCAACAAGTGAATTATGAAATGTATAAATGAATATTCAAATTAATACTGTAGTTGGACATTATGTTCGGTTTTGGAGACAACCGAGGTTAGTGACCTAGGTGGCTAAACTGTAGCAATTTTAAAAATACTTAGTTTGAATAAAAAAAAATAATGTGTCTTATTTCACATAATGCAAAATAAAGCAAGGTAGTTTGCCAGCTTATGACATAGTTAAAACTAATATTGCCATTTAATTTTAGATAAATAAAACGTGAAAATTTTGATAAATAAATGTTTTGAAATGAATTAAAATTGCAGGGGCAATTTTGTTTGAACAACGGAGATATGTAATGATGCTAAAATACGCGAAATATATTAAAGTAAAATTTTGATAAATAACATTTTGAAATTGATTAAAATCGGATTTAAATGAGGTTTACAAAATAAAGCAAGGCAGTTTGCCAGCTTATGACATAGTTAAAACTAATATTGCCATTTATTTTTAGATAAATAAAACGTGAAAATTTTGATAAATAAATGTTTTGAAATGAATTAAAATTGCAGGGGCAATTTTGTTTGAACAACGGAGATATGTAATGATGCTAAAATACGCGAAATATATTAAAGTAAAATTTTGATAAATAACATTTTGAAATTGATTAAAATCGGATTTAAATGAGGTTTACAGAAAAAAAGGATAAAATAATTTTATATTAAATGTTATTACAGTCCGGAAAAAAGGATAATTGATTTGTAAATAAATGAGCAATCTAGACGAATTAATTTCGCGGTTTAGGAATAAATCTTATTTAACTATTACGTAAAAAGTCCGAGATAAAAAGACCTAGAAATAATAGAAATTGACAAAAACCCATTAGGATTAATTTGACATGTTTGAGAAGTAAATTATTTATCCCCTTTAGTAAGATTTCTTTGTACTTTGAAATAGGTGTAAATTGACAGATGTTTTACGTAAATAAGTTTTGATAAAAAAAGACTAAATTTGATTTACTCTAATCAACCAATCGGAAAACAGATCTGGTAATTATTCGGCGCCTTATAGCACGTGACTTTAGGTTTCTTAACCGAATGCAAAGTTCGAAAAGTCACTTGTTGTTTGGTTAACCCGAAATAAAATATCGACTGTATATTTTGTTATTACCAGGTGTGTATCTGTTTAAATCATTTTATAAGTTAATTTTGAATATAAATAATATTTTAAATTCTGTATCAAGGAATTTATTTGTTTTAAATAATTGAAAAGTTTGTATTCGTAAAGTTATATGAGTTAATTCATAAAGTAATAAAATTAATCAATAAAGTAATAAAGATAATTCATAAAGATAAGTAAAATATTCCAAGTAATGTTAGTGAATAAAGATACATTAGTATTCGGATTTTATCTGAATTTGATATTTTTTCTGTACATTCTATCTTTCTATCTATTGACTTGTTGTTTGGTGAACCCGACATAAAATATCGACTGTATATTTTGTTATTACCAGGGCCCAGCCTCGAAAGACCGCATAAGCCGAGAAACAATCAGTCTATAGCTAGTTTCCCCAGTAAAACAAAATATGTGACAAGAAATAGGAGAAATCGCATTCCCCGCTTTGTGGAGGGAAAGGGGAGACAAGAACAATGCAAACCCGTCTCTCCCCCTTTTCCTACACAGCAATAATTCAACATAACAGAATGCTCTTTGTTGAACGTCTCATGATGACTTCAAGATGAAGATCAACATAAAAAAAAAATGTTCCATTTGCTTAATCTTCCCAATTACATTTACCCAATATCCCTTTATTTAGAATGAAAGGATATGGAGTGAAAATACATGTTTCAAAAACGCACACGATACATAAAAAACTCCAGTTATCAAGGACAGGGCTTTTATTCCTGTCTACATCTTGATGTCGTCTGAGGGTCTTCAACAAGAGATGAACAATATTCACCTCCTCAAGCGAGATCAGGAAGGCCCCTAGCGTGCACTTAAGCGGTATTCTTGACAAAAATGTTGAGCAACA